>JBBPBX010049457.1:0-16225 GCA_038048925.1 Garcialebias charrua
CTTTCATTTAATATAAGTTAAAGTGCTATGAATATCATATGGCTGTTACTGAATATGTCACCAGCTCTTATAGCTGTTACACATTTCTTGTAGCAAATAAGCCTAAATAAGAGGGCCATGTTCTGACAAAAGAAAGTATATGAAATATTGATATCAGTATCGGTTATCGGCCAAATAAGTTTTAACATATCGGATATTGGCCAAAAATCCAATATTGTGCATCCCTAGTGTTTACAGTATATGTGTTTGCATTCAAATTCCATCCTTCTTCTTCTTCTTTCGGCTTCTCCCTTCATCAGGGGTCACCACAGCGAACTAGTCGCACGAAGACTTGGCAATTGTTCTTATGCCGGATGCCCTTCCTGACACAACCACAGAGCACCGAGCTACCACAGCCCTCTTTGTGGAGCAGAGAGCTGCTATCTAAAGTTCCCGGGGGAGCAGATGGTGTGGGTTAAGGGCCTTGCTCAAGGACCCAGAGTGGGGCAGATGAGGGTGGAGACAGGTGTGACTGCTTCACTTATCCTACCCACATTTTTGATGTTGTCGGTACCGGGCTTGAACCGGTGATCTTCCGATCACAAACTCACCTTCTTAACCTCTGCGCCACCACTCCATCCGTCTATTATCTTTTACCCGCTTATTCCTTTTCGGGTCACGGGGGATCACTGGTGCCCATGTCCAACAGTCACTGTGCGAGAGGCAGGGCATACCCTTGACGGGTCTTCAGTCCAT
Organism: Garcialebias charrua; assembly: GCA_038048925.1. Classification (NCBI taxonomy): domain Eukaryota; kingdom Metazoa; phylum Chordata; class Actinopteri; order Cyprinodontiformes; family Rivulidae; genus Garcialebias; species Garcialebias charrua. The sequence continues at coordinate 736 of JBBPBX010049457.1, forward strand.
CACAGGGACAAATACATGTAGAGACAAATTAGACAAACAACCATTCACACACTCACTCACACCTAAGGACAATCTAAAGTTACCAATCAGCCTAACATGCATGTTTTTGGTCTGTGAGAGGAAACTGGAGTACTTTTATTATTTCATTTTATGCTTATGTTTATTAAATGTTTTAGTGTTTTAGTGTTTAAATGGTTACTGTTGCACCGAGGGACTGAGAGAAATGCAATTTCAATCCTGTGTATGTCCTGTACATACGTACATGTATTGCAGTTTTGACAATAAAGTTGACTTTGACTTTGACTTTGAGAAAACCCACGCATGCACAGAGAGAACATGCAAATTCAAATTCAAATTTCACCACTGTAGGTCAGTCATGCGACTCAAGCTTCCACAACGATTTCACTGATTCATCAGAGTGTTTTGTTTACAGTAATTGTGAACCTATGTTTCAGAATTGCATATCAATATATCTAGAACATGACTGACATTAGGGCTGTGCGATATGACGATATATATCGTGGAGACGATAGAAACGTGTCTATCGTGCTACTTTCCTTCTATCGTCTCTATCGTGATAAATAAGAATAAAAAAATAACTGTCGCAAATAAGCTTCATATTGTGGTTTTGCGAGATGACGGCGCGGCTTTATGTTTGACGCACGCGCGGGTTTGCGACACATGCTTTACGTGGTTAAACTCGAGAGCAACAGAGACGCAGGCGCATGAAGCCGGTGTCTCAACCATAGATCTCAACAAGGAGAAAACAGCTGCACAGGCAGCCCAAGAAGAATAACTTTTACCAAAAAGAGGGGGAAGCTCACCTTGTTAGCTTCCATTATTTCGCTCCGCTGAAACTCGGAGACAAAATGGGTCCAGAGGACACGAACCCAGAGTCCAACCGAGTCCGAACTCGGGTCCAGTTAACCAATACAAAACAGACCAGAGACACAACAGAACCGCAATCAAACGCAACGTTTTCTCTTTTCTGTTTCTTGCTTTGTTTACTCAAACTTCAGAGCGGATTTCTTCTTCGTGAGTTTCATTAGCAGCTGTTGTTTTACCGCCACCTGCAGGAAAAATTTGGACCAAAGTAGAAAAGGAGTTGTTTGTTTGTTTGTTAGTTTATTCATTTTATAAAATGAAATACAACAATTAACGTATTCATAATAGAAAAAAAATAATAAAATGAAAGGTAGCAGATGAAGAATAAATCTTATTAAATCTGCTCCTTATTCATCTAATAACAGTTCAAACAATATTTTCTATAATAACAAAATAAGTAAATAACTCAGTCAATTTTCAATTCACATATATCACACATTAAATTAGATTCATTTATATTTTTTTTAGCAATTCATTTTTTACCAGTTTCTTAAATACAAGGAATGATTTGGCTTCCTTAACATTTGTCATTTGGCATTAAGTCATTCCATAATCGTACTCCTTGAATTAAGGTAGATCTTAGGTAGATCTAGTTTCTACTTTGGTCCAAATTTCCTTGTTCTTTTTCAAAAAAGGCGTTCAATACAGGATCAACTGGACTTTATTTGTTGCAGAAAACGTTTCGACTTCTGTCCAGAAGTCTTTTTCAATTCTGAATGGAAGCTGTGAGAACGAGAAGTTTTATACATGCTTACAAGTCACGCACCAACATATGAAATTGGAAACTGAGATAACACCACAAATTAACTAAAATGCCCATTCTATTTAAATTGACAAAACGACACATCCCAGCTTAAACAAAAGGGGGTTTGTAACACATACATGTAAATTGAAAGATCACACCTAACAGTAGGAGGTTCCCTTGAAGTCTCTGTTAGAAGACACAAAACTGTATGTAAATTGACAAACAACACCTCCCAAACAACAAAAGAGGCTGCTCAGAGAACTTTGTTAGTCTAATTTACAGACAAAGCATCCCTGCTCCCATCTGGTGTAAAACGTTTCGGAATCAAATCCAAAACTGAGTTATAAGTCTTAGACAGTTGAAATCTCAGACCTCCTCCTCTGTTAAGAGAAGGTTTTTCTCTCTTAACATACACAGCTTCCTTTACACCCCTTTCAAACCATCTGTGTTCTCGGTCCAAAATTTGAACATTCTGGTCCTCAGTCCTGGACGACTGAGAATCTTCACCAGCACTTGTTCTTTTTGTTCACATTCTTATAAATGTAACTATCTGTAGTAAAATAATAAAATAAAAAAACTTTGGTCCAAATTTTTGCTGCGCACACACACACACACACACACACGTGTTGTATATATCGTGATATATATCGTTATCGTGATATAAAAAAGTCCATATCGTGATATATGATTTTTTCCATATCGCCCAGCCCTAACTGACATAAACACTTTCAAACTGAGCATGCATCAGGGTACTTTCAAACTGCTTTGTTTGAGACAGTCAAGGAAAACCCATGTTATGTTGTATTATATAGTTCACAATGAGCACCTTTAAGACAATGTCTTGTAACCAAATAGAAAAAGTACAACTGAGTTCTGTTTACCTGCAGCTGAACGTCTACATTTTATGCCTCTGGTTAACAAAGAAGCAGTTTATTGATCTAAATGCAGTTTGACAGCAGCAGTGGCGAATCCTTGACTAAACATTTAGAAAATGCGTGGCATCCAGATAGGCGCTTAGATACCAGGCATGGGGGACAGAGAGGGAGGGGGAGCCGAGGAGAGGTTGTGCTGAGACAGAGGGGGACACAGGACCTACCCCACTTAGCATGTTATGAGTCAAGGTTTGCCACGGGTCAAGAGTTGCATGCATAAAACAAATCATATTCTTCCAGCCTTGTTTCAATATCCAGCAGCATGTTCCTTTGGGAATAGATGAAGATTTTTTTTTTTCTGATTCAGGGCCTTTTGAGAAAACACACTGCATGATTCATAATCCTAAAACTTAATAAACTGGTGTTTGGGCAGGAAGCAGACTCCTATGAGCATATTACTGTTCCAGCTCTGTTCTGGTTTACTATTGCTTGTCTTCTTGCCTCAATATTATTATTATTATTTCAGTTTTAACTCTTTTATTCAATATCCTCTCTAAAAATCTATTTGGATGTTCCCCAGAGGCCTCTGAATCACAAACAAATGAAGCTAAAGAGATTTTCCGGTTTAAAACAAGAAGCTACCAAGAAACATTGCAGGGCAGAAAATCGCTCGAGCATCCACAAAATGTGACAAACCGATTCAAATGCCCACAGACTGGAAGAGCTGGACTCTCTATTCACCGGACTGAGGCATGTCGTCACGACAACGGAGGACGACAAAGGACTTTCTCAGTCTATTGAGCGCAGTGAAAGAAGAGGCAGCAGTGTGTGTGTGTGTGCAGTTAGAAGGTGGCTGTGTGAGCCGTAGGTGGTAATGTATGCAGGCCACGCACAAACACATGAATGCACATGCTCGTCCCACCCCACCACCTTGTTAGTATTCTGTCATACAATGGCAATGCCAGCGCGTGCTCGATGACGTGATGTTCTAGACGAGCATATGGTGAGCCTGAACGTCAACTGTTGACTGGCACAAAGATGTCACTTGAGTTTATGGTTTTTTTTTTTCATTGTTATGATTAGTAAAGAATTAATTTAATGGAATACATTTTCTGTATGTAATAGTGTCTTTACATCTGGAAAACTGTCTTAAATATTACCCTGACAAGTGCAATATTTATAGGTTTTTTTTTACCGTAATTTCCTGACTATAAGCTGCTACTTTTTTATACAATGCTGTGGTAAATTTATGGGAATTTTTTTGGTGATGGGCTAACGAGCTTCATGCCACCAAAACATTTAGCCTTATCACGCATGGTTGCTCATATAGCCGCCTAATACACATCTCTTTTGGGGGTTGGGTCCTCGTGACTCAATGAGACTTCCTATATAAATAAAAGGTTAAAAAAAGGACCAATGAAATTACCGAACAGGTCACTATGGAAAGTGAAAAACTTCTCCCCATTCTCTCCCCCCCCACGCCCCCATTGTACACAACAAAGTGTTTGCAGTCACTTGAAATAAGTACAAATTGTAATTCAAATCACAAATTTGCCTCGAGGAGAAAGTGGCATTGTAAGCAACAATGAAAGAGAGACTGAGGACGTGTGTGATTAAGTTTTTCTGAGGCTGTTCAAGTCTGACACTGAAGAAGACGTGAAGAGTCTGCGTGAACATCCACGCAGACTCTTCCACTGGTACATTTTCATCTTTAAATCACTTCTTGGTCTGCTGCCTTCATACATCTCCTCCTACATGTCTCTGCCTGAGTGCAGCTACAGTGTGCACTCTCAGGACATGATTACCTACAGTGTTCCATCAGTGAGGACTGACCTTGGCAAAAGGACCTTCTCCTACTCCACTCCTGCTTCCTGAAATATCTTACAAAAAGATCTGAAGCTCTCGACCTCGACTTCTCTAAATGGCTTTAAGAATCAGTTGGAATCCTGGCAAAAACCAATGCAGACATGTTCCTGTTTTTGATTTTCTACATCTGCCTTATAATCTGTCTGTTTTTGCTACTTTGACATCTTTGTTTTAACTTGTTAAAAAAATCTGTATTCCTCTCTTATGATTGTCCAAGGAAAATCTACTGTTGCTGTTGTCATCATTCTTTGTTTGTAGCCAGGTTTTTCTTGTAAATGAGTCCTCGAGGCTCAATGAGATTAACCTGCCTAAATAAAGGTTAAATGAAAACAAGACAACTTTAGTGGTTTTAGTGCACAGGAGGAATGAAGATAGCGCTCAATGACTTTTCCTGGTAGGTTACTGTATTTATTTGTTTAACCAGCTGTGTTACATGTACTGTTCAAAAGAAGGAAAAAAAAATATTGTATGTATTTGTGTATGTTTACCAATGTGTATGTGTATGTTTTATGTTATGTGTAAAAACACATACAGTACATTTGGAGCCATAATGAAGGGAAAAAAATAGTTAATTTCTTACTGAGAGCTGGTCAATCCTTCCTCCGTCTGTTAGCATGTTAGTTCGTGCACCTCCGAGCTCCTGCAGCTTCACACGGTCCACAGCGTTTACAGCAATGCCTGTTAGCTCGTTGCTCAGCTGTAGCCTCTGCCTCGTAAACCTCCGATCCAAAAAATAAGGTCTCTCTATTTCCACGCGCGGTCCAGTGGTCCAGAGTTAGCATATTAGCCCCTCCTGACCTCCTCTGCTCCTGTCTTTCTGAGGTCTGCTGTAAGTTTTCAGTGCGTCAAGCTCCTCCTCCCTCCTGTAAGTTTCCACTGAGCGCGCGTCAAGCTCCCCCCTCCCTCCCTCCCTCTTGCAAGTTTCGTTTTGGTACCGTATTTTCTGGTCTAAAGGCGCATAAACCACGTAACTCGAACAATGCTTTTCAATGGGAGGGCGTTCGTAACCCCGAAACGTCGTAAGTCGAGGCCGTCGTAAGTCGAGGACTACCTGTATATATACATGTATACTTTTTCAAAAACATCGTTCTTACAGCTTCACAGCAGAAACACATGGCTACCACTTTGCTCAACCACCACCAAGAAACAGAGTCCCACCAGTTTTTTAAACTACCCAACTTTTAAAACATTAGCCTGTAGCCTACCATTTCTAATTCAGAGGGGTGGAGCCAACATTTAGATTTTCTATATGAAAATAACACACTTTACTAAATGAAATCTCTAAGAGAAAACAAACTTTTTAAAATAATAATTTAAACAATAATTTAATTTAAACAATTTAAAGCTAAACAACAACCAAAACCCAACCAGAATCCAAAACATCTCCCCTCCCTTTCAATCAGTGTGGATTTTCCCAACGAGTTCCTTGTCAGCATTGCTCATGGGTGCGCTTCCATGGCAACACATGACCTGGTGACCTCAAAGAGAATGATCAGAACAACAAAATCTAAAAGTTAAATTAATAATTTGATCACCAGGTTTAAGCCTTTTCCCAAAAACAAACAAAAAATAAATTTATGCATTAAGTTCATGGAGCATAGAAAGTACATATAGCTCCTGGTAGTGAGTGGGTAAATCCCTCACAATGCACAATTTTATTTATTTATTGGGTGTGGCTTATATTCGGGTGCACTCTATAGTCTGGAAATTACGGTAATTAACATTTAAGAAATTTACTATCTTTTTCACATAATTAAATAAGCAAGCTAGTGACTAAATGCTTATGATAATCATCTATTGGTATGAGGGGGTTAGATACAAAATGTTTAATAATTAAATAGTGAAATAATCAACATTTTCATAAATGTGAAACACTTTTGCATAAGATACAGTCTTTAACCAAACATATTGGTTCATTTCGGAGTTTTACAATAATATTGCCCACCGTTGAAGCACACGCGTGTTCATAGTATTTATGGTATTTATCATTACAAACAACAAAACTTGGCATAGAATGATAACCCTTAGTTTGAGATTGTATTTAAACAAACATAAACCACTCTGCTGTCAGATAGATGGTTGAAATACAAGAAGTTTCAGTGACTTCAGTTCCATTCGTGCTTTATCACTCAATCCTGCATTTTTGGCTTGTCGTCCTCTTTGAGACTGTCGCTCCTATGAGAGGTCTGACCTGAGGTCTGTAATTGTGGTACAGTTTGTTGGCAGCTGCTTGCATTGTTGCCGTCCAACCCTGTCAAACTTTTTTCCAAAGATCTGACCGCCGCCCTTCTAACACAAGTAAAAGAAAGCACAAAAACTACAGCTGCTCACAATAGTAAACACACATCCCACTATTACTATCTTATTTTAACTACGGTATGTGGCTTTGTTTCTGTATCGGAGCCTTGTGTATCAGCTGATGTTGGCAGGGCTCCATGGAGCATGTATTTATATACCGTATGCGCATTTATCAAATGCCCATATTTCACTTCAACTTGGATCCTACAGTCATTGTTCTATCTGTGGTTAAAACGTTAAATCAACCCTCAGCTGCTCCTGTCAGTCACTCGCTCTCTGTTTCTTTAAGTAGCTGTACCCCCTGCTTCCTTATGACTGCTTTTGACCCTTCTGTTTGTTGAATGTTGCGCTGAAGAATTAGCGCACCATCAGTTCCAGTCAGTCATATTTGCATGACAGCACTGGCCTTCACCTCACCTCGTCTGGGTCTGGGTACTAAAGGATTTGTTTTCAAATAATCAAAGAAAATCCCACAACTCTTTGCAATATACAGTAAATCTATTTTCTGTCCTCTGGGACTGCCAGGGGGGTCTTAAATGTTCGATTTGCATGTTAAAACTTTTATCAATTTTATAGTATGTTTAGAAAAATGTATGCTTACAATAGGTTAACCACATGACAAATTTCACTGTGAGATAAACTTATCCCATACACTTGCAAGGCTTCATTGACATGCCAGAGTGAAAGCTGTTCCATTGCATTCTGGGATTTGTAGTACAGTATTAGTAATGTGTATGCCTGTTTGGCCAGTTCTAATACATGCAAAAAATAATTTTGCAGACCTGAGCAAATTGTAATAGACTCATTATTAATGAGTCATTAAAGCCAGCTAGGTTTGAGTTTGTTTCATTTCCCCCCCAATTAATTTTAAAGATAAACAAAGTGTCTTCTCAATACAGTGGTCCCTCGATTATTGCTTGGTTTTATGTTCCAGACACCACCACGACTTATGAAAAACTGCAAAGTAGGAACGCTATATTTATTTTAGTATTTATATATATTTTGAGGCTTTATAAACCCTTCCCACACTCTTGCAATGCTCTTAACAATATTATAAACTCTTAAACCTATGTAATTTTAACAATACAGTTAAATGTGTGAAAATAAGGCCACCTGTGGCAGAGCACCTGTGACAGAGCACCTGTGAGCGGACGCGGGCACACCTTGGCTGCCGCTGCTCGTACTTTTTGCTCCCTGAGCCTTTTTTGTTACTTTCTGCTATTTTTTTCACCGTGCTTTTTTGGACATTTCTTGTTGGACATTTCTACCTTTCTTGAACGCAGAGTGCGACAGGCGTGAGCCTGTGTACAGCACCTGTGTGAACGGACGCAGACATTTCTACCTTTCTTTGAATCCTTTCTACCTTTCTTGAACGCAGAGTGCGGCAAGCGTGAGCCTGTGCACAGCACCTGTGTGAACGGACGCGGACATTTCTACTTTTCTTTGAATCCTTTCTACCTTTCTTGAACGCAGAGTGCGGCAGGCGCAAGCCTGTGTACAGCACCTGTGTGAACGGACGCGGGCATATTTACCTTTCTACCTTTCTGTGATTAAGTTTTAGAGCAACTGTCTTTTCTGACAAGATTCAAGATTCAAGATTTGACTTGTTTTGACTTGATTTGACTTGTTTGCTGGATTCATTAGTTAGAAAACTTTACTAGTCTAACTGGAATTTTAATAGTAGGAGCTGCTAGCTCCCGCTAGCTTCAACACGAATTTAGCTTCGAGTATCACGTAGCTGCACTTATTGTTCGCTTACCTGCTGCCTCTCTCAACTTCCTGTGTCCTCTGGACTGTTCTGGACTCTCTCCTGTACTCCTTCAAGGTAATGCTCGTTCGAGTTACATCTCTCTGCTTCTTGTATATCTTTTTCGGAGCCGTGGGCCTGCTGCTAGCGGCTAGCTCTGTGCTAGCCCCCACCGGCTCGTGGATGTTGACGTATTCCGCTTCGCAGTTGTTTGAACTTAACAACTGCTCCATTCCTCCTTCTGTTTCCACCATCAAACAACTGGGACTTCTGCGTAGACCTCGTTACATCCATAGAAGCTCTCGAAAGAAAACCGTTTATTCTCAAGCGAACTCTGATTCGATTAGTGCTGTCTGGGCTGAAAGACGCGTCGCACCTCGACGTCGTCATCAGAACGCTGCGTCTGTAGGCCCTTGTAGTCCACTGCGCACGAAGTGGCGAGGAAAACGTGGAGTGGACTTCAGTCTGCTTAAACCGGTTCAAAAAGCTCCTATTCCAACTGGTATTAAATTAGAACTTTTCAATGTGCAGTCACTATCCAACAAGTCATGTTTAATTCATGATCACATTCTGGAGAAGAACTTGGACCTCATGTGTCTTACAGAGACTTGGCATCAACCAGATGTGTTCAGTTCTCTGAATGAGGCGTGTCCCTCTGGATACAGTTATCTGCAGAGAGCCCGCAGCACTGGCCGCGGTGGTGGTCTGGCGGTAATTTATCGCAGTAATTTAAAATTGTCTCATCTGTCTTCTCAGGACTTTTCTTCTTTTGAATGTCTGGCTTTCAGCTTCAAAGCCCCACTCCTGATGAATGTTATATTAATTTATAGACCTCCCAAACCGCATGTTTCATTTAACTCAGAGATGCATGACCTCCTCACTTTTTTCTGCACCTCCCCTGTGAAGACTATTTTTCTTGGCGACTTAAATATCCACGTGGACAATTCTTCTTCACCTCTGGCAACAGATTTTAAGTCTCTTCTGGACTCTCTTAATCTCACTCAACATGTTGACGCCCCTACGCACAGCAGGGGGCATACTCTGGATTTGGTGATTACAGACACTGTACTCATCAATAACTTATCTGTATATGACCTGGGTGTCTCAGACCACAGGGTCATCTCCCTGGAAGTGCCTTCATCTTCGCCTGCTTCAAACCCAAAACGACCCATCCAGTTCCGTGACCTTAAAAACATTTCCCCTGATGTTCTGTCTGCTGATCTTCACACCCTGAGCACTGTCAATCATCCTTCTGCAGATGACTCTGTGGATTACTACAACCAATCTCTTCGGGAGCTCCTGGACCTACATGCCCCCTTGAAGACAAGACTGGTGTCTTTCTCGCGTTCAGCCCCCTGGTACACTGATGAGCTGCGCAAGATGAAGGCAACTGGCCGTGCTATTGAGAGACGTGTAAAATCATCTGGTCTCTCTGTGCATAAGCAGGCATATAAAGAACATCAGAAAGCGTACGCCTATTCGCTTAAAGAAGCACGCTCCAAATATTATTCTAACATCATCAACTCCTGCCCTGGAAACTCTAAACAGCTTTTCTCCACAGTAACTCGTCTGCTTAATCCCATTAAACAAACTCTTGAGGACTCTGCTCAAAAATGCGACCTGTTTCTTTCATCTTTTAAAACCAAAGTTGACACTATCAGATCTCAGCTCCACAACCTCCCTGTTCTCAGTGTGCCACCTACCCGTCTGCATTCTGGGACCCTAAACAGCTTTGACGAAGTTGTTCAGAGTGAGGTGGAGGCCATCATCAAGAAAATGAAGCCTTCATCCTGCGCCCTGGATCCTTTCCCCTCGTCTCTCATAAAAACCAATCACTCTGCAATAGGCCCACTAATCACTCAAATAATAAATCAGTCTCTACAATCTGGTCATGTTCCACTGCCTCTAAAAACTGCCATCATTAGGCCTCTTCTGAAAAAATCTAATTTGGATCCCGACATTTTTTCTAATTACCGCCCAATTTCACACCTCCCTTTTCTGTCTAAAGTGCTGGAAAAAGCTGTTGCTGCTCAGCTGCAGGACCACCTACAACAACACTCCCTGTATGAGAAGTTCCAGTCTGGATTCAGGGCAGCTCACAGTACAGAGACTGCATTGCTGAGGGTTACCAATGATGTCCTCTTGGCTGCTGACACTGGCTCTCCCTCCATCCTTGTCCTCCTTGACCTCACTGCAGCCTTCGACACTGTGGACCATAGTATCCTCCTCCACCGTCTTCATGTGGAGGTCGGTCTCTGCGACACCGTCCTGGACTGGTTCAAATCTTTCCTCTCCAATAGGCTGGAATGTGTTAGTCTTGGCAACGCCACGTCCCAGACAGTCTGTGTCTCCTGTGGTGTCCCTCAGGGGTCGGTTCTGGGGCCCCTGCTGTTTTCCCTTTACATGCTGCCTTTAGGTCAAATTATTAATCAGTTCAACATTTCTTTTCACTGTTATGCCGACGATACACAGCTTTACATCAGGACTGGAGCATCCTCATCTTCCACCTTGTCATCTCCATCTTCACTCACTGCCCTCTCTGCCTGCCTGGAGGCAATTAGGGCATGGATGAATCAGAACTTTCTTCAATTAAACTGCTCCAAGACTGAGGCCATACTGATTGGCACCCCTCACCAGGTACAAACATCTCCTATAACAACACTTTCCTTTTCTGGACAAGACATCCCCCTCTCCACCTCTGTTACAAATCTTGGAATAAAAATGGACTCTCATCTTACATTTGAAAATCACATTAAGCTTCTGTTTAAAACTTGCTTCTTCCATCTTCGAAACATCTCCAGACTTCGCCCATCCCTAACTTTTTCCGATGCTGAGAAGCTCGTCCATGCTTTTGTCTCCTCCAGGCTCGACTACTGCAACTCCCTGTTTATTGGAATCCCTGCCAAAAACCTACAAAAACTTCAATATATTCAAAACAGTGCAGCAAGGATCTTGTTGAGAGTTCGTAAATTTGAACATATTACGCCCATTCTCCATAACCTTCATTGGCTTCCTGTCGCCTACAGAATTCAGTACAAAACTGCTCTCATTACACATCAATGCTTACATGGAGCTTCACCAGATTATCTGAAGGATATTCTTATTCCATACTCATCCACCCGGTCGCTGCGGTCACAGAACAGTAATCTCCTTCACATTCCGAGAACCAAATTAAGGACCATGGGAGACCGGGCTTTCAGTGTGGCTGCCCCCCGCCTGTGGAACTCTCTTCCTGACTGTCTGAGAGCCCCACAGTCTGTGGTTGACTTTAAGAGCGGCTTGAAGACCTTTCTTTTCAACCGAGCATACTCTACCTCCTCATGATTCTACTTTTGATCTTAGTTGATATTGTTATTGATTTTACTTGTTTTTTTACTTGTTTTATTGACATTTAATTCTGTTGCACCTTGTAGCACTTTGAGATTTTCATTAATGAAAAGTGCGTTATAAATTGAATTCATTATTATTATTATTATTAATACATATATGTACTGTAAAATACAGTAGTCCTTCACTACTTTGCGGTTAGTTTATCGCAAACTAACTCAATCGTGGTTTTTCAAAGTAAGATTCGACATGACACTTAATTGACTGTTTGGTAGAGGAGCCACACGATCAGCATGACTTTTTTTATTTAAATAAATAATTTTAAATAATTTAGCACCTGTTGCCCCTTTGTGCAGCCCATACTGCAGGATAAACCTCCTGCTGCAGCTGATCAGCTGTTCACCATGCAGAGCGGGGAAGTGGGCGTGGTCAAGGGCGCTTGCAGGTGGTAATGTGCAACGGAGGCAAGAATCTGAAATCATGACATTTTGTGCTCTTTTAGAGCATTTAGAGTTTAGAAACATTGCTTGGAAATTGCAAGAGTGTGGGAAGTGTTTAACATGCCTTTATATATAAATATAAAACAACTAAATAGAACTTTTTCAATAATAGCATTTTCTAAAACCTGGCTTCATGATTCAAATATGGACAATATTAATTTGGAAGGATATGAGTTATATTACAGAAATAGAAATGGTAAAAGGGGTGGTGGAGTCGCTTTGTTTGTTAATAACAAAATAAATTGTAAAATTATTAGCAAAATGTCATTGACTATTGATAATATCATGGAATTATTAACTATTGAAATAATAACTAAGAAGTCTAAGAATATAAAAATAAGTTGTATATATCGATCACCCGAATCAAACATAGAACTATTTACTGAAAAAATTATGGACGTGCTTGGGGGAAGTTGTAATAAAACAATAATTTTTTGTGGTGACTTCAATATTGACTTGGGAAATATGACGGACTCAAATAATATTGGCACATTTATAAGTTCAATGCAAAGTCTAAGTCTTTATCCGTTAATATCTAAGCCTACCAGAATCACATCTCATAGTGGTACAATAATTGACAATATTTTTACAAACATAATAGATGGAGAAGTGATTGGTGGCATTTTAACAACTGATGTAAGTGATCATTTGCCGGTTTTCATGCTTTATAAAACTGATCAATATGATACGAAAACAGTAAAAAAAACAAAAAACAATAATAAACACATCCAAAAAAGCCTTGGATAAATTAAAGGATGATTTGAGTAAACAAAACTGGATGGATGTGTATGTTGATGATGTAAATATTGCTTATGATAATTTTATGAATATCTTGGGAGCTCCACACGAAAGTAATTGTGTAGAAAAAAAAATATATATATATAAAGACAAAGATTGTTCATAAACCATGGATGACAAAAGGACTGAAAAATGCTTGTATAAAAAAGAATCATTTGTATTCACTTTTTTTAAATCAAGGACGAAAGAATCCAAAGAAAAATATAAGAAGTATAAAAACAAACTGGTATGGATTATAAGACGACAAAAAAAGAATTATTACAGTGGTTTATTAGATAAAAGTAAAAAAGACATCAAGACTACATGGCGTGTAATGAATGATGTTTTGAAAAGTAAAGTAAAGACTGGAGTATCACAATGTTTTGTTAAGGATGATACTGAAATCTATGAGCAAAGTGAAATTGTCAATCAATTTAATGATTATTTTGTTGACTCCGGCCGAAGTCTTGCAGCTAGCATACCAGATGTACAAGGAAGTGTAACTCATGCAGTTAATGGTTGCAATGACAATTTAGTTCTTGAAGGAACTGACAAAAATGAAATAATGAACATGGTTAAAAAACTTTCAAACAAAAAATCTAAAGACTGGTTAGATATGGATATGACCCTTGTGAAGGAAATTATCAGTTTTGTCATTGAGCCTTTTACTTATATATGTAATTTGTCATTCTCAACAGGGATATTCCATGAGGGCATGAACATTGCAAAGGTAATTCCACTCTATAAAAATGGTGAAAAATGTAAGTTTGATAACTATAGACCAATATCATTGCTGCCCCAGTTCTCTAAGATACCGGTACTAGAAAAATTATTTGTGATCAGACTGGATAGATTTCTTGATAAACAAATGGCTCTGAGTGATAATCAATATGGTTTCAGAAAAAGCCATTCAACATCAATGGCTCTCATGGACTTTATTGAACAGCTATAGATGAAAAACAATATTGTGTCAGTATCTTTGTTGACCTCAGAAAAGCCTTTGATACTATTGATCACTGCATTCTTTTAGAGAAATTGTACAGATATGGAATTAGGGGTCAAGTATTACAATGGGTAACTAGTTATCTGACAAATAGAAAGCAATTTGTTCAAATAAATGAAGTAAGATCCAAACTTGCTAGTATTACGTGTGGGGTCCCACAAGGTTCAGTGCTTGGTCCAAAGTTGTTTCTTTTGTACATAAATGATTTGGTGAATGTGTCGGGGCTGTTTAGGTGTGTTCTGTTTGCAGATGATACCACTTTTTTTTGTTTGGGAACAAATTTGGATCATATGCTGAACATGATGGAAACAGAGTTTGTAAAAATACAGACTTGGTTTGGGCTTAACAAATTATCGCTAAATTTGAAAAAAAAAAAATTATATGGTATTTAGTAATAGAAAAACCACAGTTGATGCTACATTTAAAATTAATGGTAATATAATTAGTAAAGTGAAAGAAGTGAAATTTTTGGGTGTAGTTATTGATGAGAACCTGACCTGGAAATCTCATCTTAATTATTTGAGAACAAAGATAGCCAGATCTATTGCTGTATTATACAAGGCAAAATAATTATTTAACGATAAAGCACTACTTATATTGTATAATGCGATAGTTCTTCCATATTTGACTTATTGTGTTGAAGTTTGGGGAAAGGCATGTAAAACATCTACAAATTCTATTGTTTTACAGAAAAGAGCAATAAGAATCATCTCAGGAAAGCATTACACTCACCCATCTAACATACTATTTCAACAGCTAAATTTATTAAAGTTTTATGAACTGGTTGACTATAGAATTCTTCAGGTTATGTACAGAGCTCATACAAATTCCTTACCTCCATATATTCAATCTTATTTTATTAAGAGAGTCAGTAACTACAATTTAAAAGGATTAGAAATGTTTGTAATACCAAAAATTAGAACAAACGCAAAGGAACAATGCACATCAGTTCAAGGAATAAAACTGTGGAATGTTTTGGATAAAAGTTGTAAAAACGCTTCCTCAATGTTTTTGTTCAAGAAAATGGTAAAACGAAGTCTATTGAAAAAATATGAAATTGTTTAGCTTATTCTTTTGAAATCGGTTGTTCTTGGCACGGAGTCAGTTTTTGACCTGTTATGTTATATAATGCCTTTTTAAGTTTTTTCATTCATTCATTCAACCTTTATTTAGTCAGGTAAATCTCATTGAGCCTCGAGGGCTCATTCACAAAAGCGACCTGCTACAAACTAAAGAATGATGAACAGCAATGGTAGAATTTCCTTAAACAACAAACAACAGAAAAAAAACATAGGAGAGAAATAGAGTTTGACTTGTTATGTTGTATAATGCCTATTTAAGTTTGAATGTAATTTATGTATTTTATTTTATAAATATTTTCTTTTTTTAAAAGGAGCAGATGTTATAAGAATTTATCTTCTTTCTACTTCCTTTCATTTTCTTTGTAAATTGTATTTTTTGTTTTGTTTT
>JBBPBX010049458.1:6775-25347 GCA_038048925.1 Garcialebias charrua
TTTTAATTTTAATTTTAATTTTTTTTTTGTTCATTTTACATTTTGTAAAGAAAGAAAAAACATTTTTACATTTTAACAATCAAATGAAAAAGAAAAAACATAAAATGAAAGGAGACAGGGAGAAGAAAAAATCTTATTTTACCTGCCCCTTATTTCTATAATAATAACAAAAAAAGCGAGATCAATAAAAATAACTCAATCAAATATACAAATTTCCAAGCCACTCAACAATGATACAAAATTTAAGCTATTTACATGATTTGAATACACATTTAAGTTTTTAGTACAATTTGACAATTTGAGTATTTAGTATCTAATTAACATATTAGCTTTAATCATTTTTTTAAAGACTGTAAGTGAGTTAGTAGTTTTAATTTCATTTTCTAAACTTTTCCACAAGTCAACACCTTGGATTGATACACACCGTCCTTTCAGACTTGTTCTGTATTTTGGCTTTGCAAAAATCTCCATTCCTTTCAGGTTGTAACAGCTCATTCTTTTTACAAAATTTACTTGAACATTTAGAGGCAATGAATTTTTATGAGCTCTATACATTACCAACAAAATGTTGTAATTTACCAAATCATAAAACTTAAGCAACCTAAGTTGCTTAAACAATATATTCGAAGGATGGCAGTAAGGTTTTCCCGCAATAGTTCTCACTGCTCTTTTTTGTAAAATAAATATAGGGTTCGTCAAGGTTTTACACGCCTTTCCCCAAACCTCTATACAGTAAATCAAGTGTGGAACAACTATGGCATTATAGAGCAAATACAACGCTCTTTCATTCAACAAATCCCTTACTTTATACAACACACCTGTGGATCTAGATATCTTAGTTTTAACCGAGTTAATTTGCTGTTTCCAAGTGAGCTTATCATCTATCACCACTCCCAAGAATTTCATTTCACTTGCTCTGGTTATTTCAACATCATCAATTTTTAGAGAAAAACCCGTAGTTTTTGTTTTTTTACTAAATAACATGTAATTAGTTTTATCTAAGTTTAATGATAGTTTGTTTAATTTGAACCAGTTTTGTAATTTAACAAATTCCATATTTAAACATTCAGACATTTGATTTAAATCATTACCAGAATAAAAAAAGGTAGTATCGTCAGCAAAAAGTATACATTTTAGAAGTCCAGACACCATCACTAAATCATTCACATATAAATTAAACAATTTTGGACCAAGTATTGAACCCTGTGGGACTCCACATGTGATTTTACAAAAGTTTGATCTATTTTCCTCTATCTGAACAAATTGTTCTCTATCTTTTAGATAGCTAGTTATCCATTCAAGTGCAGGTCCTCTAATGCCATACTTGTCCAATTTATTAATGAAAATTTTGTGATCAATAGTGTCAAAAGCCTTCCTTAAATCAACAAATAAACTTATACAATGTTTTTGATTGTCAGTAGCTGTGGTGATATGTTCCATAAATTCCATTAAAGCCATAGATGTTGAATATTGTGATCGAAACCCATACTGACCATCACTTAGAATGTTGTACTGGGGGATGTCGGCTGATGACTGCATGCTGGCCCTCAGGTGGTCTGTGGCGGCGGTCATGGGTCACCGATCTGTGGACTGGTTGAGCTGGGGTGGGTGCGGGGTGGGCGCCTGGGGCTTGGGGTTCTGGGGGCGTGTCATCCCAGGCTTAGGCCTGGTGGGGGTCGGGGATCTTGGGCTCTGGCGGGTGGGTTGCCGGGCTTTGGGCTAGCTTGCGTTCTGGTGCCCGGCTCTGGGCGGGGGGCTCTCGGCTCACTGGTGGGTTGCGGGTTTGTGGGCTGGGGGTTGGGTGTCTGGGGGCGTGACCAGTGGCCTGTGGGAGGAGGCAGGTTGACCCAGCCTAGGTGTCTAGTGTGCTATGTGTTCTGAGAGTTGTTACTATGAGGGGTGGGTGTAGTATTTCTTCTGGGGTGGGGATTGCATGGATGTCCTTGATGATGGCCTGGGTCGATGCGTGGCCGGCCGGCTGGCCCCTTTCTATGGTGGGGGCCCGCTCCCGGTACTTCCTGGCTCTGTTGGCGGTTGGACGAGCATTCTTGGCCGGGTCGTCCATGTGGGATTTGGCGTCCTCTTGGGTGGCGGGTTGACTGCGGTTCGTGGGGGTCTTGGCGGCCCTGGGGTGTGTGGGCTGTTGGTCCTACTTCTGGCGGCCCTCGTGGCCTGGTCCATCTCTGGTCTGGAGCTCAATGGGCCTGGCAGTCGGAGAGGTGTCTTGGCCTCGCTCCTTGTGTGGACCCTGGGGAACTGGGGGGGGCTGTTGGGTCAGCGGGGGAGCTGACTCCTTGCGGGAGCATTTGATCCTGCAGTTATTTTTCTCCCCATCCCTTACCGCACACCTCCACCCTCTTCATTTTCAAATTTCATACATGTAGGGATTTTGGGGCTCGGATGTGCTACAACAATTTTACATCTCTGTTGTCAGAGCCACCTGGGACTCAATTTTATTATACACCTTAGACATTCACTCATAACATCCTCATGACATTCACATATAGGAACTTGGGGTGGGCACTATGGGTATGGGTGGTGGGATGACACTCGTCCCCTGTGCCTATGCTCACTTCCAATGATGCATTTAGACAGTAAGGGTTTGGATTAGAGTTGGGGTGGAGGGGAAACTGGCATTATGCCAGCCTTTGCTCCTTCTCTTTCCATTTTTTAAATTACACTTTACAACAACACACATCAACATACCCTGGCTGCCATTCCGGGGGTGGGGTCCGGTGGAAGGGCATGCTGTTGGGTGTTGTGCTGGACTATGGGGGGGTTCGGGGTCTGGGGGTTTACCGTGGGCTGGGGCTGGCGCTGTGCTCTCCCTGGGGCTGTTTGGACTCGGGTGTCCTGTCCTGTCCTGTTGGCTGGGCGCGGGTTGGGCCGAATCTTGGATGTCGGCTCCTCTCCACCCCAGAATGAATGGGTCTACCTCCTGGATTTGGGCGTGGGCTGCCCCATGTAGGGGGCAGGTACATGTCTTGGATCTGGGGTGTTTAGAGTGCGTATCGGGAGTATGAATGAAATGTGTCATTATTGTATGTCTTTGTGTGAGTGAGGGTGAGGATGAGGGTGGGTCGGTGTGAATGTGTCTGTGTATGAATGACTATTTGTCAGGCCGGGACTTAGACTACCCCCTCGATACAGCTGGGGCTGCTCGGTGTTGCGCTCCTGCCACGTGGCCCACTAGTGGGGTGTGCCCTTGCCTGCTGGTGCGCTTGATGCCCTCGGTGTCGAGGGCTGGGCACTTGGGCGTGTGTTGGCTCGGCCTGGTGGCTGCCTGGTGGGGCTCGGGTCCTCTGGTCCTGTTGGGCCTGGGCCTGTGGGGTGTGCGTCCTCTGTGCCTAGGTCTTGGTGCCTAGGCTTGGAGCTACGTCGGTGCAGCGGGTTCCGGTGGGGGCCTGTGTGTATGTCGCTGTTGGCCCCGAGGTGTCATTGTGTGTAGTCGCTGGTGGGGCTCTTCCGGTTCTTCCCTACGGTCGGATCTGGGGGGTGGGTGAGTGGTTTGTCCTGTTTGGGTGGCCCTGGGCTCCGCGCTCGGGTTCCCTATTGGGGTCTTGGGCTCCCCCCTTTGTCTGCCTCGGGTCTCGGGGGTCAGATCTCTGATACTTAGTGGTCACTATTGAATGTTCTATTGGAGAAGCCTTATAAACTTATGCATGCTCCCAACCACACACGGATAGATGCAGGGATGCATGAGGTATAGTATGTAGATGTGTAGATGTGTACCGTATTTTCCAGACTATAAGTCACACCTTTTTGCCTAATTTGCATGCCCTGCAACTTATAGAGAGGTGAGACTTGTTTATGGATTTTTTCCCCCATATTTTTAGACCAGTGTTTGGCTCAGATATGACCGTTTTTCCATTTTGGCAAAAATGGTGCAGTACCACTTTCGGCCGCTAGGGGTGCAGTACCACCTTTGCCCGCTAGGGTACACCAACCGTTCCCACCTCATGTGTCTGACGAGAGCCTCCTCTGTACGGACTCAGTCCTTCGTAGCCGGCCTCCTGCTCTGGAGGTCTGACTGACACTTCCAGAGAGTCCACCAACCGTTCCCACCTCATGTGTCCGACGAGAGCCTCCTCTGGACGAATTCACTCTGTCGCAGCCCGGCGTCCTGCTCTGGGGGTATAAACCATCTACTTCGCTGTTAGCTCAGTGTTTGTTAACAAAATAGGTCAAGAACCACAGGACAGATTTTGATCAAACTTACAGAACGTAATCACTAGATGGATATTTACAACTGATTAGCTTTATGAGATGTTTGAGATAAAATTCAATGTTTTATAGACGCAAATGTGTCGCGGTTGGTTTAGATGATTTTTCTTTGTATGTTTGAGCAAATAGCTCATACACCACACAGCAGATTGTTTATCAAACTTACAGAAAGTAATCACTAGATGTACATTTACAAACTGTTAGCTCTTGGATTTATTTGAGATAAAATTCAATGTTTTATAGATGTAAATGTGTCGCAGTTAGCTTCGTTGTTTTTCCTTGTACTTTTTCAAAGCAAAATTTTTTAAATCCAGCAGATTTGACCATTACGTGAATTTATTAAAGGGGACCATATAGGTATTTAAAAATTTTATGTTATGTCTGTGTGCTATCTTGACAATATTAATTAATTTTAATACACAAAATAATTCTTAGATAATTAATTATACCCTTTTTAATTCTGCCATTTTTAACTTTCGTTTTGAACGACCGGTTTCTGATACTGAGTTCTGAAGTCCACGCCCTTCAAAGATCTGTTTACGCCCTCTGCACAGCCAGTATCTGTAATGTGTTGTTGTTTTAAAATTAGCTCTTTTTTTATTACTCATTTGACTTACTGTTAGTGCTAGCTTAAGATAACTTACCGAAACCCGTCTGAGCGCGCCGCAATTTGCTGCTCCTTTTAGCATTAGACCACCCGAATCCGATGCTAATGTTAGCTTGTTCCTCTTCCGGTGTTCGCCAGCTCCGCTCGTTGCACGCGGCGATTTTGGGAGTTATCGCTGTTCCAGTCAAGACAACACAAAGTTCACCAAGTGTCTCCCGTAAATTAATCCGTAAGGAGAAGGTCCTCGCTGCTGTGAGGCTGCTTCGAGGCAGCAGCGAGGCTGTACAGTTGAAGCTCCGCTCCATCGCGCCAGAAGAGGGTCCCGTTGCCGCGGGTCCCTACGCCGGGGGTCCGCTCGTTTAATTTTTGCCGGCTGCGCGTTGGGAGCGATCGCAAATACACTAAAAATTGAACTAAAACATAAAAATAACAATTATACTTTATTTATAAAGCCATTTAAAAAAAACACAGCTGCAACAAAGTGCTGTACACATGAAATTAAGAACATATAAACAAAAGATGAGATGAAATCATGAAAAACAACAGTCATGTGTTTAATACAGAAGTGGGTTGAGCCTAACCAGGGGTTGCTAGGTGAAGGGCTGGACTCAGGTTGTGGTGGGTTGTCCTCTCTCGCTTGTGACATCACAAGCACGATTGATTTCAAAACGAAACCTAAATTATCACAGTAAAATAAATCTACTTAGAGTAAATAAACCACTGGGTGCAATTTTTGGCCTTAGGACTGTTTTTTTATGAAGTAAATACCCAAAGTTGATTAAAAAAAATATTAAAAAGTGAATTTTGCATGTGTGGTCCCCTTTAAGGAACGGTTAAGCTAAGACACATGTTTGCTATAATTTTCAGCAGACAAATTATTGTTTTTACCGTGTTAATCTTGTGAAAAGTCCTTCCGTGCATGCTTCTGTGGTCGTCATTTTCAGCAGGGCAAATGACACGCTGATGCGTTGCATAGCGGTGATGCATAATAGTCAGAGTCAGAGTCAGAGAGAATTTATTGTCATTTGCACCGCATGTAGTACATGTGTTGAAAACGAGATTATGTACACAGGGTCCCAGTTACATCCAACAACAAATGCAAGAGAAATACAATAATAACATCTAGGATTAACTAAGAGAGACATCACATCAGCTAGTAATACACTAAGCCCTAATGTAGTAGAAAAACATCATTATAAACAGCAGCACGAACATGAGCAGATGGTCACAGATGAACGCAGCAACAAGAAACAGATCAGTACAGTATCAGTATGATGTGACATTTTGCAGTGTTTATTCTTATTATTTATTTATTCATGAGTCTGACAGCCTCAGGGTAGAAGCTGTTTCTCAGTCTAGTGGTTCTACATTTGATGCTCCTCAACCTCCGTCCCGAGGGGAGTGGTGCAAAGAGTGAGTGTGCTGGGTGAGTGAGGTCTTTCATGATGCAGGTGGCTCTTTTTCTGCATCTGGAGGTGTAAATGTCTGTGATGGTGGGGAGACTGACTCCCACAGACTTCTGTGCAGCCTTCACCACTCTCTGCAGAGCTTTTCTCTCTGCAACTGTGCAGCCTCCATGCCACACGTTGATACTGGAGCACAGGACGCTCTCCACTGCACACCTGTAGAACGAGGTGAGGACTGGGCTTCTCAGACCGGCTCGTCTCAGCCGTCTGAGGAAGTAGAGTCTCTGATGACCTTTCTTGATCAGGCTGGTGGTGTTATTGCTCCAGCTGAGGTTATCATTCAAGTGTACACCCAGGTATTTGTAGCTGGAGACCACCTCCACCGCAGATCCACCTATATACAGTGGGGTGTGGGTGTGTTTGTTCCTTCTGAAGTCCACAATCATCTCCTTCGTCTTCTTCACATTCATGTGAAGGTTGTTCTCTTTGCACCAGCTCTCCAGATGTTCCACCTCCTGTCTGTAGCTGGATTCATCATTATCTGTGATGCATCCCACCACAGCTGTATCATCTGCAAACTTAACAATATGACAGCCTGGATGTGTGGCTATACAATCATATGTGAGCAGAGTGAACAGAAGAGGGCTCAGCACACATCCCTGAGGAGAGCCAGTGCTGAGGGTGATGGTGGAGGAGGAGAAGTTGTGGATCTTCACGGACTGTGGTCTGTCTGTTAAGAAGTCTAAGACCCAGTTACAAATAGAGGGGCTTAGTCCAAGTGTGGATAGTTTGTCTATCAGAGTTTGGGGGATCATGGTGTTGAAGGCAGATGTGAAGTCCACAAAGAGCAGACGCACGTATGAGTCCTTCTGATCCAGGTGGGTGAGAGCAGTGTGGACCACGGAGGAGATGGCGTCCTCTGTTGATCGGTTCTCACGATATGCATATTGATGAGGGTCCTCGTTGATGTTGACGGCTGTCTTGATGTGGGACATGACCAGTTTCTCAAAACATTTAGCGACTATCGGGGTGAGAGCCACCGGTCTGTAGTCATTCAGACCAGTCACTGTGGAGCTTTTTGGGACTGGGATGATGGTGGCGGTCTTCAGGCAGGTGGGAACTGACTCCAGTGCAAGTGAGGTGGTGAAGATGTCAGCCAGCACCTCACATAGATGCAACTTATATAGATGCAACCTAATAGATGCAACTTATATAAAGGTGCGACCTGTTTATGGATTTTTCCAATTTTTTGACAATAATTGGACAAAGCGACTTATATAAAGGTGCAACCTATAGTCCAGAAAATACTGTATATGACTGCATATGCATGTATATGTATGTATGTATATATATGTAGGTATAGGTATATAGAAAACTACTGCAAAGCCATGAATACTCTAAGTCTTTTATACGTATGTGTTTACTTGCTGTTTTCTGTCATGTTCTTTGCAGGTCTGCGGACAGCAGTCGGGTGTGTTTGCGTTGTGCTCTCTTTGTGTATGTTTATTATATTTTATGGTCTTACTTCCCTTTTTTCTTTCTATCGTATTTTTAAAAAATCATAATGGTGTGAATTGAGAAGGGAGGCCATGTATAAAAGGGAAAAAAAAAGGAGCGGAGCAGGAGAAGGTCCTTTTGCCAAGCTCAGTTCTCACTGACGGAACACTGCAGGTAATCATGTCCTGAGAGCGCACGCTGTAGCTGCACTCACTCAGAGACATGTAGAAGGAGATGTATGAAGGCAGCAGACCAAAAAGTGATTTAAAGATGAAAATGTTTAAATGCTTTTAGCTATCATTTTGTTACAGCTGATAATTGTTGTGTTGCTTTCATCTCATTCTATTACTTTTAGCTTTCAATTAGCCCTTTTCTAGGTTTGAGCTATATTCTTTCTACTTTTAGCTAATATTCTGCTTCATGTAGCTTCTTATGTGTGGTGGGATGACTCCAGAGCTTGTGCTTGCTCAGAGATGAGCCTCCTCAGGACTGAGACAGTGGATGTCAGGAACATTTTTTTCTCATCAGTTTCATGTCCCCCTGGTGAGAAGTTTGCTGTTAATTTAGTTAAATTTACCAATCTTTTTTTTTTTTTTTTGCCATCTACGTTACACATGTGGACAATTTGTCTTGATTTGTCCACATGTTCTTTATAATTGTCATGAGATGTACATGTGCTTATTTTATTTTTGTATTTTTGGTAAATAAAATGTTATTGATGTAGCGCCTTTCGACATAAAACTAAAATCAAGGAATAATGTAGGGAATAATACAAAGCAATCAAGCAGGTACAAATCAGGCGTGTTACTGTACTCGTGCAATGACCCAAATATGCAAACCAATTATTCAGTGAGTTTCAGAGTTTGTAAACTCAGCAAAAGTGAATAGAGCTGAGTGTTGTTTACAGTGCTGAGTGTCCTGTTCAGCACTGTTATATGCTGTTTTGTGCAGACATTGATGGACTTCAGTCTTTGATCAGACGGAAGAAGCTGGAAGATGTTATATTTAAGTTGAGAGGGATCAAGTAGGACTTTTCCAACATGCTTTAAGATCCTGCTGTCAAAGTCCCGCAGTGTAAAGTACTTCATAAAATAACATAACATGAAAATAAAAATTTGTAAGCTCAATTACATATGTAGATAACAACAAGAAATGTTAAATCATTTCATCTGGACCATTAAAAAAATGTTTAAGTGAGAAACATTGCACATAGATAAACAGATAAACAATGATCTGAAAGAAGTTGGCAGTCATGTTAGTTAACAACCTCATTGCAAATGAGATGGTAACAGATAGATGATTTTAGTAATTACAGCTGGAAATTAATCACAATTGCAGTTTTGATCAAATTACTTCATAGTAGAACTGCTTTCTTTCTCTGTGCATTTATAGATCTGCACTGACTTTACATAACATGCTCCGTTGCTCCTGAATTACTCCAGCTGTCACCAGAGAATAAAGAAACCATTTGTGTTAAAACATTTGTGTGAAATGCTTCTTGTGCGAGTGAACAAGTTTACAGCAAACAAGTATGGGTTAGGTCAATGATACAGAATTAGAAATAATGGAAAATATGATCAGACCAGTGGTGAATTTCTATTATTTTATGTTGGAAATTAGCAATAAATTACATTTTAAAATGACAAAGTTGCCTAGAAACACACTTCAGATTTGATGTAACAACATAAATCTGACATCTAGTTACCCATCAAGGCAAAATATTTGTCTTCCAATGACGCAGTCATTTGTTCTCTTAAAAGGGGTTAGAAATGATTATTGAGATCAAACGGGATTTTAAAAAAATTGTTCACCTGTGTGGGCTACAGCAGCAGACATGAATATTAACAAAGTTTGTCATCAGAATGATTTTTATTTTATTTTTTTAAGTTTCATCCACATCTCCAAGCATATTTACCGTATTTTCTGGCCTATAAGTCGCAGTTTGCTTGCTAATTTTCATGTCCTGCAACTTATGGGTCGAAGCGACATATTTATGGATTTTTTCCCCCATATTTTTAGACCAATTTTGGGCTGAGCTACGACAGTTTCCATTCATTCTGATGAAAAAAATGGAGCAGTACCACTTTCGGCCACTAGGGTCCACTGACCGTTCCCAGCTCATGTGTTTGAAAAAAGCCTCCTCTGCTCGGACTAACTCTGTCGCAGCCCGGCCTCCTGAACTCTGGAGGTAGGTCTGAACTAGTGTTTGTTAGCAAAATAACTCATGAACCACATGACAGATTTTGATGAAACTTACAGAAAGTAATCACTGGATGGACATTTACAACCTATTAGCTGTAGGAGATGTTTGAGCGAAAATTCGATTTATTTTTCATTTATTTTCATGACCGCTTTTTTTAATTTTTATCATTTACACTTTATTTATCCAGGTAGTCTCATTGAGCCACGAGAACTTATTTTCAAGAGAGACTTGTTTAGGGAGCAGATGGTGTTAAGGACCTTGCTCAGGGGCCCAGGGTGGGGCGGATGAGGGTGGAGGCAGGTGTGGGTGTTTCACCTTTTTCCACTCATATTTGTTGATGTTGTCTGTACCGGGGCGTGAACTGGCGATCTTCCAATCACAGGCCCACTGTCTCTAACCACTGTGCCACCACTCCCCCAGCATAGTTTGGAAGACGTCAAAGCGAAACAATTTAAATCCAGCAGATTTGACCATTACGTGAATTTATTAAGGAAAGGTTAAGCTAAGACACATCTTTGCTATAATTTTCAGCAAACAAATAATTGTTTGTACTGTGTTAATCTTGTTAAAGTCCTTCCGTGCACGCTGCTGTGTCCTCCATTTGCAGCAGGGCAAAACATCGGCCCACATTTCGGGTTGTCACCGGTGACGCGTAACATACGCGACGCGTCAGCGGTGACGCATAATAGATGTGACTTATGGGGCGAAGCAACATATTTATGGATTTTTCTAATTTATTGGACATATTGGACAAAAGTGACTTATGGGGCGGAGCGACATAACAGCCGGAAAAAACGGTATCATAATATTGCACTTCATTTGAGTTTGGAACAGCTTAGTCAACATTAAAAGTGGAATAATCACACATTGGCTGAAACATTTCTGAACTGAATTCTGCTTATATCAGTTTGCTTTGATATTTATTTTTAACCCAAAAGGCACAAGGTTGCACTACTTTTTCTACCCATGTCTTTTTCTCCCTGTGTTTGTGTGCACATTTGTATGTTTGTACTTTTGTCAGCAAAATATGTCATAAACCACTGGATGGATTTTAAAGAAAGAGAGTATTTATCAGATGTACATCTACAACACATTCCCAGTTGGCGTAAATCCATGTCAAGATGGCTTCCACAGCTAACTGCCACCCCACCCCCCAGGATATAACTGTCAATTTTAGAGATATTAAGCAAAACTTAGTGTGGTAGTAGCAGAGTCATTCCTAGCCAATGCTCACATTCACAAACAGCTGGCGTACAGTCCAGTATTTTTACATTTTTGACCAAAAACACCTACTCTATTATGTCTAAGCGTATGTTAATTTTATACTTAAAACTTGGTGGGCATTATTCATTCCTTAGTGAAATACAAGGTGCTTGATTTGCGATCAGTTTTCTGTAACACTTTACAATACAGTACAAAAAAATTGATTAGCTACAGAGCTAATGGGTAGTTAACCAGTACTTAATGGGGAACACACTGTCAAGCCTTGTTAAGGGACTACTGGTTAGTTACCTTGTAAATGAAGAGGAACTACCGGTAATCAAGAACTAATGGGTAGTTAGTTACCAAGGAAACCAAAGAGGAATGAATCAGGAGCTAATGGGTATTTAACCACAGAGCCATATAAAGTGAGAGTTGCAACACTTCCATAGAGTTCCATTGTAAGAATGGAATGCGGAAGTCACGTGGGTCATGGAGGGGGCGATTTGTTCCATGGCTCTGGTTAGTCTGAAGCTGCCTGCAGTAGCACTCCGTCGCCGCCAGAGGGCGCAGCTCCACAAGGTTTCCATAGCCGTTGTTTGGAACGATTGACCGCCTGTCGGCGAGATCAAAGCGTGTCGGAACTCTCTATATATATGGCTCTGGTTAACCAGTATTTACTGCGGAACACTCAGCCAAGCCTTATTAGGGGCTACTGGGTTGTTACCACAGAAACAAACAAGAAATTCTCCATTTGGGCTCTGAATAAACGCACCAGTGAGGTCACAGCTCATAACTGTCAAAAACCTGTTTCCTAGTGATTACTGATTTTATTGGATTTTCTCTTTTTTAAACCTATCGGTTAATTACCCATTAGTTCTTGATTAATTCCTCTTAGGGGGCTAAGATGGTGTAGAGGCAGGGGACCCGACTTGGGACTTGAAGGACCCAGGTTCGATCCCCAGTCACTGCATACCTTGTGGTGTCTATGGGCGGCACACCTCATCCCCAAATTGCCCCACGGGTGCTTTCAATAGCTGCCCACTGCCCCACCTGGTGGTGGTTGGGTTAAATGCAGAGACTAATTTCGTCTTGTAATAATAATAATAATAATAATGAATTCAATTTATAACGCACTTTTCATTAATGAAAATCTCAAAGTGCTACAAGGAGCAACAGAATTAAATGACAATAAAACAAATAATAAAACAATTAAAATCAATAACAATATCAGCTAAGATCAAAAGTAGAATCATGAGGAGGTAGAGTATGCTTGGTCGAAAAGAAAGGTCTTCAAGTCGCTCTTAAAGTCAACCACAGACTGTGGGGCTCTTAGACAGTCAGGAAGAGAGTTCCACAGGCGGGGGGCAGCCACACTGAAAGCCCGGTCTCCCATGGTCCTTAATTTGGTTCTCGGAATGTGAAGGAGATTGCTGTTCTGTGACCGCAGCGAACGGGTGGATGAGTATGGAATGAGAATATCCTTCAGATAATCTGGTGAAGTTCCGTGTAAGCATTGATGTGTAATGAGAGCAGTTTTGTACTGAATTCTGTAGGCGACAGGAAGCCAATGAAGGTTATGGAGAATGGGCGTAATATGTTCAAATTTACGAACTCTCAACAAGATCCTTGCTGCACTGTTTTGAATATATTGAAGTTTCTGAAGGTTTTTGCCAGGGATTCCAATAAACAGGGAGTTGCAGTAGTCGAGCCTGGAGGAGACAAAAGCATGGACGAGCTTCTCAGCATCGGAAAAAGTTAGGGATGGGCGAAGTCTGGAGATGTTTCGAAGATGGAAGAAGCAAGTTTTAAACAGATGCTTAATGTGATTTTCAAATGTAAGATTGGAGTCCATTTTTATTCCAAGATTAGTAACAGAGGTGGAGAGGGGGATGTCTTGTCCAGAAAAGGAAAGTCTTGTTATAGGAGATGTTTGTACCTGGTGAGGGGTGCCAATCAGTATGGCCTCAGTCTTGGAGCAGTTTAATTGAAGAAAGTTCTGATTCATCCATGCCCTAATTGCCTCCAGGCAGGCAGAGAGGGCAGTGAGTGAAGATGGAGATGACAAGGTGGAAGATGAGGATGCTCCAGTCCTGATGTAAAGCTGTGTATCGTCGGCATAACAGTGAAAAGAAATGTTGAACTGATTAATAATTTGACCTAAAGGCAGCATGTAAAGGGAAAACAGCAGGGGCCCCAGAACCGACCCCTGAGGGACACCACAGGAGACACAAACTGTCTGGGACGTGGCGTTGCCAAGACTAACACATTCCAGCCTATTGGAGAGGAAAGATTTGAACCAGTCCAGGACTGTGTCGCAGAGACCGACCTCCACATGAAGACGGTGGAGGAGGATACTATGGTCCACAGTGTCGAAGGCTGCAGTGAGGTCAAGGAGGACAAGGATGGAGGGAGAGCCAGTGTCAGCAGCCAAGAGGACATCATTGGTAACCCTCAGCAATGCAGTCTCTGTACTGTGAGCTGCCCTGAATCCAGACTGGAACTTCTCATACAGGGAGTGTTGTTGTAGGTGATCCTGCAGCTGAGCAGCAACAGCTTTTTCCAGCACTTTAGACAGAAAAGGGAGGTGTGAAATTGGGCGGTAATTAGAAAAAATGTCGGGATCCAAATTAGATTTTTTCAGAAGAGGCCTAATGATGGCGGTTTTTAGAGGCAGTGGAACATGACCAGATTGTAGAGACTGATTTATTANGTCGAAGAGCTGCAGTGAGGTCAAGGAGGACAAGGATGGAGGGAGAGCCAGTGTCAGCAGCCAAGAGGACATCATTGGTAACCCTCAGCAATGCAGTCTCTGTACTGTGAGCTGCCCTGAATCCAGACTGGAACTTCTCATACAGAGAGTGTTGTTGTAGGTGATCCTGCAGCTGAGCAGCAACAGCTTTTTCCAGCACTTTAGACAGAAAAGGGAGGTGTGAAATTGGGCGGTAATTAGAAAAAATGTCGGGATCCAAATTAGATTTTTTCAGAAGAGGCCTAATGATGGCGGTTTTTAGAGGCAGTGGAACATGACCAGATTGTAGAGACTGATTTATTATTTGAGTGATAAGTGGGCCTATTGCAGAATGATTGGTTTTTATGAGAGACGAGGGGAAAGGATCCAGGGCGCAGGATGAAGGCTTCATTTTCTTGATGATGGCCTCCACCTCACTCTGAACAACTTCGTCAAAGCTGTTTAGGGTCCCAGAATGCAGACGGGTGGGTGGCACACTGAGAACGGGGAGGTTGTGGAGCTGAGATCTGATAGTGTCAACTTTGGTTTTAAAAGATGAAAGAAACAGGTCACATTTTTGAGCAGAGTCCTCAAGAGTTTGCTTAATGGGATTAAGCAGACGAGTGATTGTGGAGAAGAGCTGTTTAGAGTTTCCAGGGCAGGTGTTGATGATGTTAGAATAATATTTGGAGCGTGCTTCTTTAAGAGAATAGGCGTATGCTTTCTGATGTTCTTTATATGCCTGCTTATGCACAGACAGACCAGATGATTTTACACGTCTCTCAATAGCACGGCCAGTTGCCTTCATCTTGCGCAGCTCATCAGTGTACCAAGGAGCTGAGCGCGAGAAAGACACCAGTCTTGTCTTTAAGGGGGCGTGTAGGTCCAGGAGCTCCCGAAGAGATTGGTTGTAGTAATCCACAGAGTCATCTGCAGATGAATGATTGACAGCGGTCAGGGTGTGAAGATCAGCAGACAGAACATCAAGGGAAATGTTTTTAAGGTCACGGAACTGGATGGGTCGTTTTGGGTTTGAAGCAGGCGAAGATGAAGGCACTTCCAGGGAGATGACCCTGTGGTCTGAGACACCCAGGTCATATACAGATAAGTTATTGATGAGTACAGTGTCTGTAATCACCAAATCCAGAGTATGCCCCCTGCTGTGCGTAGGGGCGTCAACATGTTGAGTGAGATTAAGAGAGTCCAGAAGAGACTTAAAATCTGTTGCCAGAGGTGAAGAAGAATTGTCCACGTGGATATTTAAGTCGCCAAGAAAAATAGTCTTCACAGGGGAGGTGCAGAAAAAAGTGAGAAGGTCATGCATCTCTGAGTTAAATGAAACATGCGGTTTGGGAGGTCTATAAATTAATATAACATTCATCAGGAGTGGGGCTTTGAAGCTGAAAGCCAGACATTCAAAAGAGGAAAAGTCCTGAGAAGACAGATGAGACAATTTTAAATTACTGCGATAAATTACAGCCAGACCACCACCGCGGCCAGTGCTGCGGGCTCTCTGCAGATAACTGTATCCAGAGGGACACGCCTCATTCAGAGAACTGAACACCTCTGGTTGGTGCCACGTCTCTGTAAGACACATGAGGTCCAAGTCCTTCTCCAGAATGTGATCATGAATTAAACATGACTTGTTGGAAAGTGACTGCACATTGAAAAGTTCTAATTTAATACCAGTTGGAATAGGAGCTTTTTGAACCGGTTTAAGCAGACTGAAGTCCACTCCACGTTTTCCTCGCCACTTCGTGCGCAGAGGACTACAAAGGCCTACAGACGCAGCGTTCTGATGACGCCATCGAGGTGCGACACGTCTCTCAGTCCAGACAGCACTAATCGAATCAGAGTTCGCTTGAGAATAAACAGTTTTCTTTCGAGAGCTTCTATGGATGTAACGAGGTCTACGCAGAAGTCCCAGTTGTTTGATGGTGGAAATAGAAAGAGGAATGGAGCAGTTGTTAAGTTCAAACAACTGCGAAGCGGAATACGTCAACATCCACGAGCCGGTGGAGGCTAGCACAGAGCTAGCCGCTAGCAGCAGGCCCACGGCTCCGAGAAAGATATACAAGAAGGAGAGAGAGGTAACTCGAACGAGCATTACCTTGAAGGAGTACAGGAGAGAGTCCAGAACAGTCCAGAGGACACAGGAAGTTGAGAGAGGCAGCAGGTAAGCGAACAATAAGTGCAGCTACGTGATACTCGAAGCTAAATTCGTGTTGAAGCTAGCGGGAGCTAGCAGCCCCTACTATTATTAAAATTCCGGTTAGACTAGTAAAGTTTTCTATCTAATGAATCCAGCAAACAAGTCAAATCTTGGCTTCGCCACGATCTCCCATCCTGAGCAAGCACAATGGCATCAGTGGAAAGGAAAAACTCCCTTTTAGAAGGAAGAAACCTCTAGCAGACCCAGGCTCAGGACAAGCGGTCATCTGCTTTGACCGGCAACTTATAATGTTTGCAGATCCACAACGCAGTCAGAAAAGACAGTTGCTCTAAAACTAACTAACTAAAACACAAAACTTAATCACAGAAAGGTAGAAATGTCCGCGTCCGATTCACACAGGTGCTGTACACAGGCTTGCGCCTGCCGCACTCTGCGTTCAAGAAAGGTAGAAAAGTTCAAAGAAAGGTAGAAATGTCCGCGTCCGCTTGTACAGGTGCTGTACACAGGCTTACGCCTGTCGCACTCTGCAATCGAGAAAGGTAGAAATGTCCAACAAGGCTCGGTGAAAAAAAACAGCAGAAAGTAATAAAAAAGGCTTCAAAAAGCAAAAAGTACGAGGAGCAGCGGCAGCCAAGGTGTGCCCGCGTCCACTTCCTCCACAGGTGCTCAGTCACTGACAGGTGCTCAGTCACTGACAGGTGCTCAGTCACTGACAGGTATGGAAACATACAGATGACAAATGTGACATTATTATTATTATCATTTACAAGGCAAATAACCAGTAGTCCCTAATAAGGCTTGGCTGTGTGTTCCCCAGTAAGTACTGGTTAACTACCCATTAGCTACCGATTCGTTCCTGAGGCCTTCCTATAATAGTTAAGCCAATTGTGTGTACCTTATTGTAAAGTGTTACTCAGTTTGCTTGTTCAAATAGTTTTGATAAATCACTTGGACATTTTCTTATCCTGTGACTCAGCAACCAAAATATTCTGTTTCATGCTCAATATTCTATGTAGAAGGTCCTCTGGCTGGTTTCTTTTGTTGAAACGTTTCGTCTTTCATTCAAAAGGACTGCCTCAAATGAGTCGAATGGGGGAGAGGGCGGACTCCAGAAACCACCTGAGCACCATCAAACTGAGGTGCTACTTACAAGACTGAGTTTGTTGCAGCTCCTCGAACTGATGACGTCTTTTAGATGAAAGACGAAAGGTTTCAACAAAAAGAAACAGTCCTGAGGACCTGACTTAACTTTGCTGAAACCAAATTGTTATTTAAACCAGAATTTCCCATCCTCTAGTGTTAAAATAATTAAAATCAATAAAACAGTTTGCATTTTTATATTCTAACAAACTAACAATGTTACCACATAAGAGCCTGAACACTGCAGAGATGTAAAAGCCAATGAGGGCAATCTTTCCAAAGTGCATCAAAGACCTGAACATTGCCACAGTGCACACAGGACACAAACTCTGAAAACCCTGTTTTTATGATGGATACCTGTTTACAGCAACACATTCCCTTTCAACACCTCACTTTATTTGCTCGCAGCAGTTGGCCTTGACATGCTTTTTGAAACACAAACGGTAAAAGAAGCTGCAGATGTGCCGTCTGCAGCGTGGCTGAAGCAAACAACTTCATTACCCATTCAAAATCCGAGGCTCAACCTTGTCTTCGGGATGTTCAGAAATTCAAAATATAGCTGGAATCACCATTAAAAGCTAAAGGGATAACTTTTCAGTTAAAACCGGGGTGACGCTGCTTTTGTATTTTATGTTTTTTTTTTACACAACACAAGGCCACTGGGTCGTTCATGAATGTTACAAATGGATTCAAAGTTGTTGTGGTTTTGAGAACTTCCCACATATCTGGGTGAGTCACCATGTTCCAGGGTGGAAGCACTTTGTGATGTCAAATCTGATTCATGGGTTGGCTTTTGAAAACTTTAGTGACTCGTCTTTGGCTGACTGTGTGAGTCTGCCATCTTTCACATCTCCCAGCAGACTGAGGCACGGTGATTGTCCATGTCCATATCTTACAAAAAACGTAATCTTAAATTAAACTTAATCTTGAAACTCTTCTAAAAACACATTTTTACTCACTGGCTTTTAGCACAGAATGAATTTTGTTCTGCACTGTTTGTATTGTTTTTATTTATCTTAATGCTTTAACAATTGTTTTAATGTTCTTGATTTTATGTGTACAGCACTTTGTTGCAGCTGTGGTTGTTTTAAAGGGCTTTATGAATAAAGTATTATTGTTACTTTATTATTGTTGATGATCCAAACAGACCAACTAGCACCAGGCTCACCTCATCACCAGACGAGGAGCACCTCAAAGTGACCGCAGCAGAAGTGAGAGGCAGTCTCAGAAGGATCAACCCTCATAAAGCTACGGGTCCAGACAACATCCCAGGGAAAGTTCTGAAGGAATGTGCGGACCAGCTCTGTGAGGTGCTGGCTGACATCTTCACCACCTCACTTGCACTGGAGTCAGTTCCCACCTGCCTGAAGACCGCCACCATCATCCCAGTC
>JBBPBX010049459.1:0-16947 GCA_038048925.1 Garcialebias charrua
CATGTGGAAGCTGTGCGTGTTCCAGTGGAGGTGCTGTTACCTGCAGAGGCCCACCGAACGCATCGTGAGGCCCGCACACGTTCAACCTGACGGAGAGGTCGTCACGCTCTCTGCAGGAGAAGTGTCTGAGGAGTGGTGGGGCACGAGGTGATGACCTATGAATTGACAGCCAGTGGTTTCAAACATCAGCCTGTCAGTTCTGTAGGCCACTGCTGCGTCTGTCCCTCTCATACGCACAGGAGGACGTTTAATAAATGGTTTGAATTTGACTTTTTTAAATATGTTTGTCTTTTTTTACAATAAACGCAACTGTTTTTAGGTTTCTGTCACAGTGAAATAAAACACTATTATATTGGTCTGTTTGTCTATGTTGTCACTTTTTCCACTTAGTCGTGATAAATGTCCCTGTCATGGATTGGTGGAAATAATAAGCTTTGTATGCAGGAAATGATGCAGTAATGAGAAACGTTTGGGGTAAACTTTTTGATTTTAGAACATCTTCAGTGTCTGAATAGCATTAGATTAAACTCAAACAATTGATGCCTACAGTATTTTCTGGTGTATAGGTCGCACCTGTGTATAGGTCGCATTGTCCAATTATCACCAATAGATTGGAAAAATCCCTAGATAGGTCGCACCTACGTTTAGCTCTGCTGCAAATGTCTGCCACAGGAGCGCACAGCAAGGCTTTTAAGAAGATTAACACTTAAAAACAATTATTTGTTTGATAAAAATTATAGCAAATATATGTCTGAGCTGAACTTTTCCTTAATAAATGAACGTAATTGTGAAATGAGCTGGATTTAAAAATTTGTTTCACCGAAAGTGATAACAAGCCAGGTTGCACCGGTGTATAGGTCACATGCCTTGAAAAAAAACATAAAAAGGTGCGACCTATACACCGGAAAAAACGGTATATATAAATATTGTTTTTGCACAAAAACAGCCATTTATGTCTAAAAAGGTCGTTTTAAAAAGTAAACTAAGAGTGGACAGCTTTCAGCATAGAACTAAACTTTGTTCTTGTGCTTCATGGTGTAGGAATAATTCAAATAATGCATGCCTTATTGTTAATATCAAACCTCAAACAAATCTGGTGTTTAGAAAAAAAACTCCATTAAACTCTGATTTATGAAAACCATCAACCTGTTGCTTTTAGATTCAACATTTCATAATTAACACTTTGGAACGTGTCGCCGGTCTGTTCAGGGTTATAAAAACACACAAACAACTTACCAGTTTTTTTTTGTTTGTGTGTTCACAATCTGCTTCATCTTTTACGAAGAGGACGTCCCGTATGTAAGATGCTGTAGTCATCTGCATAAAAACTGACCAACTTACAGAAATGTCTGTAAGGACCAACATGCATACGGTTATAATGTCGACAATCTTTTAAAGAAATGGATACAATTTGCCATTCCTCTGTACATTATCATGGTGTCACGAGTTCTCATTTAGACACAAAGTAATCCAGTTGATACCAGTGTTGCCACGTGACAGTGCTCCTTTTATTTTTTAGCAAATTTTCAATATTCAAAGTGCAGTTTAAACACTGACTGGTTTTTATGGTGAAGGTGGGGCAATACCTGTGTCACATCATGACAAAAACCTGAGTCATGTGTAGAAGAGTTCCTCAACAATACAGCATTTTCTTACATTTGCATAATTCAAAACAAAACACTAAATATCTGATGACTAGTGGTTTCATACAGTAGTTCTTGAAAGTCTTTGGACAAAATGGACAGACAAAACATGGATGTAGAGAAATATCCTGCCGTCAATTATAGCTTCTCTTTAAGGTTGGGGGAAGCGCTGGAGCGTGTTAGGCCGTATCAGGGTACACCTGGACAGGTCACCTGAACATCACAGGGCCACATGAACATAAATGACACAAAACTCCATCCTAGAGTCCATTTAGAGCAGAGGTGTCCACTCCTGGTTCTTGATGGCTGCTACCTTGTTTTACTTGTTTCCCTGCTTCAACACTTTTGATTCGGTGGTTGAAATACTTCTCAAAGTTCTGCAGAACACTGTTCATTCAAACCAGGTGTGTTGGAGCAGAGAAACATCTAAATCATGCAGGATGGTGGCCATCGAGGACCAGGATTGGACACCCCTGATTGAGAGTCTCCACTCAGCCTGAACATGTATGTTTGTTTGTTTTTTGACTGGAAGAAGTCAGAGAAAACTAATGTGAACATGGGGAGAACATGTAAATTCCACATCAACAGACCCTGGACTTGAACCTGTAACCATCTTCCTGTGGCGCAACAGGACTGACCACAAAGCCAAGAACAGATGTTTTTGAACACATTCATGATCTGTGGTAAGGCTGAGAACAGGGCACAGGTGCTTGTTTCATCTGACAAACGTGAGAATGAGTGTAAAAGGCTTCCAAATTATTTTTAAATGGTTTTTAACAGTTTCTGGAGGAATAAAAAAACAAATCTATTGAAAGTTGATTAATGTTTTATGATTTTGCATGGCATTGACAATATGAATCTATTGTTTCAATAGTTGCACAATGTTGCCATATGGCACCACATCCCAAAAATATTTTCAACAATATACAGGTGGTCCCCGACTTACGAACGAGTTCCGTTCCTACGCACCGTTCGTAACCCGAAAATT
Organism: Garcialebias charrua; assembly: GCA_038048925.1. Classification (NCBI taxonomy): domain Eukaryota; kingdom Metazoa; phylum Chordata; class Actinopteri; order Cyprinodontiformes; family Rivulidae; genus Garcialebias; species Garcialebias charrua. The sequence goes on from JBBPBX010049459.1 coordinate 2,632, forward strand.
CGTAAGTCGGAACGCATAACACGTGTCGTTCGTAAGTCCGGATTTTTGGTCGTAAGTCGGAAAATGTATGCTAACGCTGCGCCGCACACCCGTTTTTCAACATGAGACTGAACAAGTGTACACACTGGTTCATAAACATGCACAGAACTTTGTTTACAAACGGTTAGCTAACACACTTTCATCTAAAAACACATACCAGTGCTGTATTTACTGTACAACAGTACTGTTCATAAGTCCGTTCGTAAGTCCGGAACGTCGTAAGTCGAGGCCGTCGTAAGTCGGGGACCACCTGTAGTTTGAGATATGCTCATTTATGTTCTTTGAAGAAAAATAAATAAATAAAATAAAGTCCTATGTTGAAACAAAATGTATGCAGTTAGGAGTTAAAGGTACTGTATTTGGAAAAACATGTATAGACATACAGCAGCAAGTTAAGAATTAAAGAATCAACACCTGGAAAAAAATTATGTGTACCTTTATTTAGTAAATAAGACAATATCCAATTTGTTTACATGGAGGGGCAAGCCATCGAGGAAATTAAAAAAATATATATATTTTTTTTTTTATTCATTTTATACTGAAATATAAAACAACACATACTGTATGTAATAAGAAAATATATATATAAAATGAAAGGTAGCAGATGAAGCGAAAATCTTATTATATCTGCTCCTTATTCTTTAATAAACAATTCAAACAACAATTTTCTATAAATAACAAAACAAAATGAACAACTCATTTAACTTTCTAATTCTCATACATTTCTCATTCTCCATTCATATATTTTTTTAACAATTCAATTTTGACCATTCTCTTGAATACAAACATTGACTTGGCTTCCTTAAAGCTGCTATATGTAACTTTTCTAACAATATATTTTTAACATATTTCTTCACTCTGTCACTAGATTGATGTTAGAGAGGTAATCTCTGAAAAAAAAAAAATTGTCCCCTTGCTTCTCCAGGTGGTAAATAAGCATTTCTAAAAAGAAAAAGTGACCCGCCATTTTCCAGCCAATAAAAACAAAGTTTGTAACCAGCCAATAAAAACCGAGCTTGAATTTGAATCAGCCAATAAAAACAGAGCTTGAATTTGAATTTCAACAGACCACAAGGGGGCAGAGCCATATATGGCTCTGAGGGGGAGGGATCAGAATGCTTTGCTTGTTGAAAATTTTTCTAAGTGCTGATGTTCTACAGAAACTGCAGACTGAACCTTTAACATCTGTTTCCAAGTCATTCCACAATCCAACTCCCTGAATTAAGGTAGATCTTCCCTTCAAACTAGTTCTATACTGTGGTTTTACAAATATATCTGTTCCCTTAAGATTGTAACAGCTTGATCTTTTTACAAAATGCATTTGGATATTTGAAGGTAGTATATTAGATGGTCACATTGGCTTCAACTTCACGCTTATAGTCTGAGGTCTAATTATTATTTATGATCTGTGAAATTGTCTCTGTAGGAAATTTCCACTTCCTGCTGACAGGTAAAACAATTATGAAATTCAAAAAGAGGTGTGTGTGAACTCTAAATCATGGAGTTAGGGTATAGATTAAAGTTATTTAATTGTTATTGTACAAACATATATTAACTATAGCCAACAAATAAAGTGGTACTGAGGTGGAAATATATTTTTTCAAGGCTGCTACTACTCCGTGCCAGTGCTGCCAATGTCCTTTTGTTTTCTATGCATGTATGGACACATTCTGATGAAATATATAAACCTGGCATTAGCATACATACATGAGACTAAAGGAAACACTGCAGGATTTGGTGGTCAGTGCCATAGTAATCCTGCAGCTTCAGATTTTAGCCTACCGTAGTTTGCATCAGGACATTCCACATAAAACAATTGACTCCTGCAGAAAGGAGCAGCCAAAAGAAAAACAACTAAAGAAAATACCTAACAAGGTTGAGTCAGGTCTTCTTTATGGATTCTTCTTTGTTGAAATGTTTCATCTTTTATCCAAAAGACTTCAGACAAAATGTTTCAACAACAAAGAATCCATCCAGAAAACCTGCCTCAACCTTGTTAGATTTATCTACCTCTTGTGTCCAAAGTGTGGCCCAAGGGCCATTTGTGGCCCTTGGAGTGGTTTTGTGCGGCCCACAACTGCAGTTTAAGAATGGTAACATTTTGGCCAGCAGGCTTAGCAGGTCGATGCAGACTTTTTTGAAAATTAGTTGGTAATCCTTTTTATATAAAGTTTAGGTTTAACAGCAAAACAGATGAAAATATATATTCTCAAAATGAGCAATATTAAACCAAATACAAACCTTTGGCTGTTTTTATTTTCACTTCACGGTACAAAGCAACAAAAACCTTTACAGTACTGATCTCTACCAGAAAAGAAACTTTTGGATAATGATTCATAAAACTTTGCTAAAAAACTTCTGGTTCCGGCGAGCTGATGGACGCTGCTCCCCTGGCTTCTCTAGTCTTTTTATCATCAAACTGACCCGTTTTTCGAACAGGACTAAAGCTGGTCCACCTTCCAACCGAATTCGGTGTTCAGTGACTCAGAGAGCCGGACGGGACCGTCCAAAAAATTATTTTGGCCCAGGACCGGCCGCTCCCACTCCACCGGTCAGTCTGAGCACATCCTGCCAGCCAGGTTGACCCCTCGAGCTGGGGAGCTGTCCCACAAAGCCTTTTTCTCTCTTACTCTGGACCCCAACCGAATTTCTCATCTGGACCTGTGGTTCTACCTGGTTCCAACAAGAATTGCAGGGAGGTATTTTGCTGACCTTTCCGCAGCTTTCTGTTGATGTGGCCTCATGGCGTCTTCATTCGCTGTGGGGGAAGTGTACCTGGCCCAAACATGTGTCCTAGGACCAAAACCGAACCGAGTTGGCTGTGGGGGACTTCGTCTTCATTAAAGCCGGTCTCAGCCTCTGAGCGGCCCATTACCTTAAAACGAAGGACTGTCCACCTCCGTGGGAATTGCTGTGCTCACCTGGAGGAGACGCTCTGTTGTTTTGAAATGCCACCGGAACCGGACCGGAGCAAAACCGGGTCAGTGACGACCTTAGCCTCTCCAGTCAGCCTCGCCGTTTTTTAACCGGTGGTAGCCTCTTGTGCTACGGAGCATCGGAGCCGGGCTGAAGCAGAACCGGACCAGTGACGTCTTCATCCTCCCCGGTCAGTCTCATAGTTTTTTGCCGGGGTTGGCCTCTTGTGCTGTGGGCTGCGGAGGAGCAGACAAACAGGGTGACGTGAAGCGCGGAGGAGCAACGCTGTTTGGAGGAGTCCGGCCGGAGTTTTCATGGGATTTCATCGACCCTGGATAATCATATTGTTCCGGAACACGCTGTTGCTCCCTGCTGACCTGAAACAGGCTTGGATCATGCCTTTCATTTCAGGAGGATTTTCTGGCAGCTCACTCTGCTCTTTGCTGCAAATTATCTGTTTCTACCTGTTGATTCTGGACCCAGCTTCTGTTTCCCATGGCCACATCCATTCATCTTCACAGGGGGGGCTGGAGCCCCCCTCAACCCAACTCAAACTGCAGTTGGGCCACCTTGTCGGATTTGTTTCCCCCATCTAATTTGTGACACTTTGTGGTCTGAGACTTTTCTGCACCATTCATATTATTGTCATTATTTTTAGGGATGCACTGATCGCTATTTACATCAGAGATTCTCTGGTTTCCAGTCTTGTGTCTGCTAAAACAATCCCAAACCAGTTTGAGGCCTTAGCTGTAAGTATCACTTTAAATGGAGGCCAGATCTTATCTGTAGTGGGTTGTTATCGTCCCCCCTCAGCAACACCTGAGGCTCTGTCCTCCCTGACAGAATTCCTAGGAAATTTAAAATTCAAAGAGATTTTTTTGGCAAGAGATTCCAACATTGACTGGGATAAGTCGACCCCACTCTGTGATAAATTCAAGGAATGTTACCTATTTCTCAATCTAACCCAACTTATACATAGTTCCCAGACACGCCCCCAACCGGTTTCCGCACCACATCTAAAGGCAGAGAAGGCAAAGATGGCGAACAGCCAGAGCAAATTATACGGACAAAAACACGAGCTACCACAGCTTCACCAAGGAACAAGAGCAAACTGGCAGTGGTCGAGTTAAATGAGTTTGAGAAAGAAATCATGGCAGACGAATCAGACAACTTGTCACAAAGTAGTTACTCCGATATCATTAATTATTTAATTACTACAAAGAGCGCACACCGGCTTCACAGCACACCGGCTTCACAGCGCAGAGATTCACAGCTTTAAATCCAAAAAAGATGTGTAAACTGTCTCAATCAGATCTAACCAGCTAAAAAAAGGTTTAACTAAAATAACACACAGCCAGCACAAACAGTCCAGGTTGAACACGGACCAGAACCAGCACTTGAGTGTTACCGTGTTGGAAGTTAGCATGTTGTTAGCACTGGAGCAGAGGGTCCCTCCAGCTCAGGTCGCACGGCGTGGATCCGTCGCGGCCGCAGGGGCACGATGGGACCGACGCGTCGCCCGCACGACTTGGCTCCCGTCCTCCTTCTCCCACTGGGACGGTCTCCCCCGCCGGTCCACCGTGAGGAGGCCATTGTCCGTTAGCGAGATGCTAAGCTAGCCACAGCATGCAAGACGGTGTCGCTAAATAATAATAATAAAAAAAAACAGCTCTAACACACAGACAGTTGTACTCTAACATTGTTCTGACATAGTTTCACAAAATGATTTATGTAGAATATTTTGTTTACCGGCCAAAAGGACGACGTCTTCCAGAGCAGATCCAAGCCAGACTCAGAGCGAGGAGGGGCTGCTGTCCAGTTTCTCCGATGAGATAAATCCTTCACGTTACTTTTTTTTTGATTAACTGAAACCTGCGCGTTGCCCAAACGTCTACCCGACTGGAACACCCACTGACACAACACGAAGTAACCATTGCAATTAATTAGAAATTAACACACAAAAAAAAACGTGAAAAATGAACATCCATTAAACCGCGCTGTCCCCTGTTCTGACTTTCAAAATGAGGGTCCACCCGGAAGTAAGACGGATGTGACGTCACATGGGAACTATGTATTGACTCTCCCACAGCTAAGGATTTTTTAGGACAGTTTTTGTTTGGTCTAGTGACTAGACCAAACAAAAACTGTCCTAAAAAATCTTCCATCTTAGACCTGTTTCTAACAAATACGCCTCACAAATTCCCTGGTATAGGTGTATTTGCTGACATTTTGAGTAATCATTGTGTAATAGCGGTGCTCAGAGATATTAAACTTCCACCTTCTAAGCCCAGATTAATTCAAAAAAGGGATTTGAAACGTTTTTGTGAACAGTCATTCCTCTGGGATCTATCCCAATTTGACTGGCAACGTATTCTATTAATCAACGACGTGAACACTGCCTGAAACTATTTTCATAATAGTTACATTTATTTTGTGACCAAACACGCTCCTTTCCGCCAGTTCAGGATAAAGGGCCGTGACAGCACCTGGTTTACTCCTGAACTAGCTGACCTCCTGCACAGGAGAGACTATCTTTGGGCCGCAGCTAGAAAATCTGGCTCAGACACTGATTGGTTGAATTTTCGGCAGCTAAGGAATAAATGCACAACTGCCATCAAAGCTGCAAAACGTAACTATTTCTTATCACAGACCTCCAAAAATCTAAACGACCCAAAAAAATTCTGGAAACCCGCATCAAATCTCTCTCAGGCATCCCCAAATCATCTGACCTCCCATCACAACTTCTCATTAACTCTGTTCCTGTGTCAAATAAGCACGAGATTCTGAAAAGTTTAAACAAACATTTTGTTGCTTCTCGTTCTTTATTTGACACAGTTATAAATGGAAAATCATCCACTCCATCTAATAACCAAACTTCTACAAATCTAATCCCTCCTACAAGTCAATCCTCAGTTAATCACACCTCCTCTTTTTCTCCGTTCTCAGTCCGTGAGGTAAATAAACTGTTAAAAGGGTTGATCCTAAAAAAATCTGCAGGTCCAGAGATGAACTTCCACCTTATTTCTTAAGGCTGGCTGCTCATATCATCAAAGTCCCTGTGACTCACATCTTTAATAATGTCACATTTTTGTCATCTGTGTATGTTTCCATACAAGATGAAATTTGACTCTGCATTTAACCCAATCACCACCAGGTGGGGCAGTGGGCAGCTATAGAAAGCGCGCCGGGGAGCAATTGGGATGAGATGTGCTGCTCAAACACACCACAAGTTATGCCGTGACTGGGGTTCGAACCTGGGTCCTTCGGGTCCCAAGTCGGTTCCCCTGCCACTACACCATCTTGACCTGTCCATAAGCCAAAACTCCATTCCGGATGCTTGGAAAACAGCCTTTGTTCTTCCTTTGCTGAAGGGAGGTGACCCCACCTCACTGAACAACTATCGACCGATCTCTAAACTCTGGATTTTAGCCAATGTTCTAGAAAAACTGATAATTTTTTAATAAAAAATTATCTGGACTCATTTAACATCTTACCTCTCCATCAATCTGGTTTCAGGAAAAAACACAGCACAACGACTGCTTCACTGAAGGTCCTTAATGACGTTGTTGAAGCATTGGATGCTAAGGATTATTGTGTTGCACTTTTCTTAGACCTGTCTAAAGCTTTTGATACTGTGGATCATAACATCCTGTGTCATAAGCTCTCAAAAATTGGTTTCTCAGATCACACCATTGGTTGGTTTTCTAACTATCTTTCTTTCCAATCGGAGGCAATGTGTTCAACATAACGGTACTTCTTCCAGTTATTCAACAGTCAGCACTGGTGTACCACAAGGCTCAGTCTTAGGACGAACCCTCTTTACAATCTGCATGGGTAATGTAGGTCAGAGCATCCCTGATGCATCCTGACATTTCTATGCTGATGACACAGTTGTTTACTGTCGAGCTAAAACAGTTGCTAAGGCTTTCCAGCTTTTGCAATCCGCTTTTGACATCATCCAGTCAGATTTGTTCCGTCTCAAACTTGTCCTAAATGTTGATAAAACCAAAGGGATGCTTTTTTCAAATAGGAAGTCGGTCCCAGCAGTTCTTCCTCTGATTTTATCCTCAAATGGTGTCCCTATTGAGTTTGTTGATTCCTATAAATATTTGGGTATCCTGGTCGATTTGCACCTCTCTTTTAAACTCCACATGGAAAACCTAGTAAAGAAACTGAAAGTTAAACTGGGTTTCTTTTTCAGAAACAGATTGAATGCTAGGAAACGCCTTGTATCTGTGACTTTCCTTCCTTCCATTTATTACGGTGACATTATCTACAACATGAATGCTCCTACAAGCACCCTGCAGATGTTGGATGCTGTCTATCATGGTGCACTAAGATTCATAACTGGCTGTGATTATCGTACCCACCACTGCACCCTGTATTCACTGGTTAACTGGACATCATTAACTTCACACAGACTCTTCCACTGGTACATTTTCATCTTTAAATCACTTCTTGGTCTGCTGCCTTCATACATCTCCTCCTACATGTCTCTGCGTGAGTGCAGCTACAGCGTGCGCTCTCAGGACATGATTACCTGCAGTGTTCCATCAGTGAGGACTGAGCTTGGCAAAAGGGCCTTCTTCTACTCTGCTCCTGCTTCCTGGAATATCTTTAAAAAAGATCTGAAGCTCTCGACCTTGACTTCTCTAAATGGATTTAAGAATCTGTTGGACTCCTGGCAAAAACCAATGCAGACATGCTCCTGTTTTTTTAGTTTTCTATCTGCCTTATAATCTGTCTGCTTTGCTACTTTGACATCTTTGTTTAAACTTGTTAAAAAATAAAATTAAAAAATATGTATGCCTCTCTTATGATTGTCTATTGTTCATTGTCCAAGGAAAATCTACTGTTGCTGTTGTCATCATTCTTTGTATGTAGCCAGGTCTCTCTTGTAAATGAGTCCTCGAGGCTCAATGGGATTAACCTACCTAAATAAAGGTTGAATTAATGGAAAAAAATTTCATTTGATAAAATAATCAATAGGGTAACTGGACATTTTAAATGAATATACCGTGGTATATCATGTACGTACATATGAGTTGATCAACTTTATCAAACCTTCTATGCATCTGTTGTAACGACTGACAGCTGGACAATGTTTCAGAACTTTGATCAGCCTTTTGAGCCATCCATAGTCCAAAAGGTTGATCAAACCCCTTTTAAAAGGACACGTTTCCAATTACATTTTTGTTGCTGAGAACAGACTAAAATGAACTTTCCAAACAGAAGAAAACAACAAACATAGACCCAACAAATCAAATAAATCAAATCCTTTTTAATAAAATAATATAAGCTCAGTGTTTATGAGGCTTTTAATATTTCGGAACAATTTAAAACTTTCTCCACCAAAATTAGTTCACTTTTGTCCTTTCTCCAAAATTGTGTTCACGTTGAGAGTTAAATCCACATTGTTGTGGCACACAAGTCCTTTCATCTTGATAGTTTTGGCCCACACATGAAAACATTTGGACACTCCTGACTTACCTGGATGGACAACCGAGGATGCATCAGGGAGTGTTGTTGGATATATACAACTGTCAATGTGGTTGTCTTAAAGTGTGTGTGACATGATTTTGGAACTATGCATTAAGTGGCAGAGGAGCTACAGTACTCAGCTTGATTTTTTGTACACAGATGCTTCGAATAATTAATATATAAACGTATTTGTTAATAAAATAGTTCTCTGCAGTGCGTCGCAGTTTTCGGGTGGAGAAAGGAGGGGTCAAACGCCGACGCATTTTATAACGCAATCGCCAGAATGCACATTGTAAATAACTATGGCAGAGAATATACAAACCGAGGAATTAAGCAATTTAAGTGAAGATTTGAGTGATTTTTCTTCAGTTTGTGAAGCCGACGCTAGTTTGAGTGTTGAACAACAAAAAGCTGGTTCTAATATAGGTCTGCACCCGAATTTATTTGAGCCTTACCGTTCAGAAGTGAGGTGGAGCGAGGGGGAGTCCGACATTTAGATGAGCAAAGTTCCGAGGGTGAAGGGCTGGAACCCGATCGTAGTCGTCTACAAAGCTGGCGATGTTAGAACACCCAAATGCAACACAACGTACCGGCATTTTTCAAGTTATACAAAAGGAAATAGGCGATCTTGAAGATAATGACACTGCGTGCTAATAGCAGTGGCAGAGAGAAACTTCTTGTCTCTACGTCACGACGTTGCATGCGTAAGTACTCGGATGTCCTGTGACGAAACACGGCGCCAATTTTAAAATCACTTTAAAATCAAATTTTCATTGATTTATCATTTTGCTTGTAAAAACGAACATAGTTGAATGATACAACATACTGTATATAGGCTACGTTGCGCCACTTTATGCATAGTTCCAAAATCATGTCACACACACTTTAATTTTTTTTTTTTTTTTCTTTCGGCTTTTTTCCCTGCGTTAGGGGTCGCCACAGCGAACTGGTCGCACGAAGATTTGGCAGTTTTTACGCCGGATGCCCTTCCTGACACAACCACAGACCACCGAGCAACCACAGCCCTCTGTGTGGAGCAGAGAGCTGATATCTAGGGTTCCCGGGGGAGCAGATGGTGTGGGTTAAGGGCCTTGCTCAAGGGCCCAGAGTGGGGCAGATGAGGGTGGAGACAAGAGTGACCGCTTCACTTATCCCACCCACATCTTTGATGTTGTCGGTACCGGGGCTTGAACCGGCGACCTTCCGATCACAAGCACACCTTCTTAACCTCTGCGCCACCACTCCCACTTGTCACACACACTTTAAATAATCCTTCAAAACGCCTCAAGCTTATGGTTGACTTTAGTTGTTTGTTTTGAATACAAAACTTATGAATAACAAATATAATAACCCTTTTCTACTGTTGAAATCTATGTGTATGTTTAACAGGAGCTAAAAGAGTCGGCTCTTTTTTTCCCCCGGCTTTATTATTGAGTCGACTCTTTTTTTGGCAAATTGAGCCAAAAGATTCGAATCCCGGAAACGAGATGAAATTCCCATCACCAAAACCGGAAGTCCCGTCGACTGACTCATATAACGTTCAAGAGCCCTTCGTGGCTCGTGCGAACATTTGGAAGGAGTGACTTTAACATAAGGTATATTGCAACACAAGTGTCTTTTTTTTTAATCAGGCGTCGACTAACTTTTTTAAAGGACAACACAAGTTACGGTCAGCCTCGCGGTGTATCAGAGGAGACACCGGCGCCATCTTGCGGCGCACCGGAAGACAACACTTCCCCCTCACAGCCGGGAGAAGAACGCGGTAAAACGATATTCACCGCGAGCAGGGCAGCATGGCATCCGACAGCAACATGGCTAACCTGAACGGACAGCAGTCCGTCGTGCTGAACGGGGAGCCGGTCGTCAAGCGGCCGAGGGACGACTCGTCGCTCCGCACCCCGAAGGAGCCCCACAACAAAGTGACCGTGGTGCTGGGAGCGCAGTGGGGCGACGAGGGCAAGGGGAAGGTGGTCGACCTGCTCGCCATGGATGCGGACATTGTCTGCAGGTGTCAGGTACGCGCTCCAAGCTTACCTGTTGTTCACCTGTTGTTCTTATGGAACGAACCACGTCGTGTTTGATCCACGGTCACGACGTGTTCCCACTCCTCTGACCTCCCGGATGTGGAGGAGCTAAAGTCACGCTAGCATCGACTCCTCGTGTTTTTCACTAGTGAAACCTCCACACACTGATCTGAGTGATGATGATGATGATGATGATGATGATGATGAGTTGTGTAAACCATCGAGCTGTGTGACTGATCATCCAGCTGCTGTCTTCACATCTGTCTCTGTGACGTAGATAAGATCTCATCTTGTCTTGTTTCTCTTGAAAACGCAGCCTGAACATTTTATTTTTATTTATGGATTTATTCATTTTACATTTTATAAAGAAAAAAACTTTTTTTTTTACATAAAAGGAGAAAAAAACATAAAATGAAAGGAGACGGGGAGAAGAAAAAAAATCTTATTTTGCCTGCCCCTTTTTTCTATAACAACAACAACAAAAAAAGCGAGATCAATAAAAATAACTCAACCAAGAATACAAATTTTTAAGCAATTTACACAATTTGAATACACATTTAAATTTTAGTACAATTTGAATATTTAGTATTTAATTAACATATTAGCTTTAATCATTTTTTTAAAGACTATAAGTGAGTTAGTAGTTTTAATTTCATTTCCTAAACTGTTCCACAACCTTGTATTGATACACACCATCCTCTCAAACTTGTTCTGTATTTTGACTTTGCAAAAATATCCATTCCTTTCAGGTTGTAACAGCTCGTTCTTTTTACAAAATTTACTTGAACATTTAGAGGCAATAAATATTTTTGAGCTCTATACATTACCAACAAAATGTTGTAATTCACCAAATCATAAAACTTAAGCAACTTAAGTTGCTTAAATAATATATTTGACGGATGGCAGTAGGGTTTTCCTGCAATAGTTCTCACGGCTCTTTTTTGTAAAATAAATATAGGGTTCGTTAAGGTTTTACACAACATCTGGAAAGCCTCTGTACAAAGCCACTCTGTTGTTTCTTGGTAAAGCAGTTCAAAGTGTTTTGTGCTTTCTGCAGGGAGGAAACAACGCAGGACACACTGTGGTGGTGGACTCTGTGGAGTACGACTTCCACCTGCTGCCCAGCGGGGTGCTCAACAAGAAGGCCCTCTCCTTCATCGGTACACGCTGCTTTTTACTTTACAGACAAATGGAGAGAGAGCGCTGCGATCCGAGATCATAACCAAGCAATAAAAACACGGGCGTGCACATCAGAAGCGCCGCGGGCAGCCCCAGCGGTCCGGTTGCGACGGAAGAGATCGTAAATCTGTAGCACACGGTCTGCTGGGTCCACCAGAGAGCTGCAGCCGCCACCGTGACCCAGTTTGAGCAAAGTGGACTCGATAAATGGAGTCCACTTCGCAGAGAACCACTGATCGCTGTGGCGTTCGGCTGTTTTCAGTTTAATGAACAGGAGAAAACACAGCAGTCCCGTTTAAACATCAGCAGCTTGCACATATCATTCAACCTGTATTTAGGTAGGTTAATCCCATTGAGCCTCGAGGACTCATTTACAAGAGAGACCTGGCTACAAACAAAGAATGATGACAACAGCAACAGTAGATTTTCCTTTGACAATCAACAATAGAGAGAAATACAGATTTTTTTTAACAAGTTTAAACGAAGATGTCAAAATAGCAAAACAGACAGTTTTTTGTTGTTGAAATTTTATTCATTTCACTTAAAAACATACACATACATACAATACAATCAAAAAATGTAAAGAAAATAAAATGAAAGGTGGCAGAAGAAGAACTAGTCTTATGAAAACTGCCCCTTTTTACTTAATTCTGATGCAAATCAAGATATTTTTTACAAAATTTAAATTAAAATGTAATACACATGGGCAATAAAGAGCCCAGGGCTTAAAGACTTCCTGCACCCAGCCTGATTTCAGGCTTTTGACCAAACTGTAAAAAAAAAAAAAAACTGTTCACCTCAGCTTAACTTTGATGGACAGCGATTACATCCAATCACATTGGAGATCGCGGTGTTTTGACCAATCAAAATCCGGAAGGCGGGTCTTACAAGCAAGCACGTTTGTCTGCAGCTTCACAGTCTTTTTTTTTTAGTTGTTTTTGCTGCAGGGCAGTTCTCTGGGGCACATATTTTTACATTAAGTTCAGATACATTGAAACCTCATGTAGGTCATTGTTACTTGAAGCTGAATTGTTTAAAAACAGTTATTTGCACTTTTCAGAGAGCATTTTTAATAAACGTTGGCAAAATGTTGCGATTTTATTTTATCAACAACACAAAAAAGTTTCAGGCTCAGGATTTTTTTTCACTTTAAGCCCTGGCTTCCACATTATTATTATTATTATTATTTTTTTTTTTTACATTTTTGGGCGCTACTGGCCTTTATTGGAGAGGGCGAAACGGTAGAGAGGGGGGAGACACCACAGAAAGAAGCTCGTCGGGTTTGGGACGTGAACCCGCGACGCCTGTGGAGAGGCTCAGCCTCCAGCATATGTGCCGCCCGCTTTATCCACTGCCCCAAAGCGGCGGCACTGCTTCCACATTATTAATTTGAAGAATGGACAGTATAGTTATACCTTACGCTGTAAGGACTGTTTGCATTTTTATGTTTCTTGTGTGCAAAAAGAAAAAGGCAAGATGTGTTTCAGATATTATATTATTATTATTATTTTGCCCTTTACTATTACAGTATACAGTATTGTGTTTTTATATATTTCTGAAGTCCTATTCTGTATCTTGTTGCTTGTCTTGTTTTTATGACATGTGCTGCTGCCTTTTCTTGCCCAGGTCACCCTTGGGAAAGAGGTCTTGATCTCAATGAGTTTTTAAATCTGGTTGAGTAAAGGTTTAATAATAATAATAATAATAATAATAATAATAATAATAATATAATAATATAATAATAATAAAAAAAAAGCTCTGCCACAGTTTTAGAAGCAACAGTGTCACGCTACAGTCACGCCAGAACCACGCGGCTCTGCTTTTATAGTCGATAGTAGGCTTATGTTCTTGGCAGCTCTGAATCTGTTTTTAAAGGCATGCTCATATCTGGCCTTCGTCCTCTTCCCACCCTTTTTTCTATTGCTCCTTGCATTCCTTTTTGCAGCGAGCCGCCTGTGGTGCTGAGCCTAATACAGATGTTTCTCCCTGTCTGCAGGCCAAAGCAGCTGTGCAGAGAAACTTTATCTTTTCAGTCCAACAAAGTCCCCTCAGCTTAGCCTCCACGTCAGGTCTGGCCCGGTTCACAGTCTCTTTCACACTCAGGACCATCCGATACCGAATGTTCCTGCCGGCCCTCCCAAGCCAGCAGTATTGATTGTCAGCGATGGCCTCCAGGTTTTAATTAGTTAGTTATTATGCGGTCCCGGCGGTGTTGAGTGGTGTTTAGTCTGCCACCGCCCGCTCTGGCCTTCACCTCTGAAGGTTTACACCTCCTGCGCTCCCAGACATAAAACATTTCAACACTTTCTCAAGTTCTTTTGTATGTTTTTCCATTCTCTGCCTCTCCTCTCACACGAACACTGGCACTCATGTGCTCACATGTGAACTGAAAACAAGACAATCCCTGTGCTTCATGTAAACACGCACATTTGGGAACTTTGCACAGATAAATTTGTCACCATCTCTCCAACTTACATCAGAAGCATCTCCCACATCTGTACTGAAGGCCACGTTTATTTTTATTTTTGTAAGGAACCTGTCCTTGGAAAACTTTGGTTGCCTTTCGTCTTCTTGCAGATTTATGTAATCGCTTCTGTGAACGCTCCCCGGGGAGCCAGAACACATGTGCGTGCACCTACATGCTTGCGTCCAGGTGTAAAGAAATGCATGTTTGCTC
>JBBPBX010049460.1:8415-25347 GCA_038048925.1 Garcialebias charrua
TAGAGAAGGATGGGGCTTGAGGTTATTCCAGAATGTAAACAGCACTCCAGATGGACCCACAGAGATAAATAGGACAACTAGAGGTCCACTCCCTGTCCCGTCCACTGTGAGGAGCAAAGATGGTGTCTAAAGAGGGCAACAGCTCACAGAAACACAAAGCAACTATCTGCAAGCCCAACTGGACCATGTGTCACAAACTATTTGTGATCTTTTTTCAATAAATCAATAGAAGTGCTAATTACTGTTGATTTCATTCAACAATCATGTAAAACAGATAGATGATATGTACGGAAAATTATACAAAGTCGATCAATAAGGCACGCCACTCAGAAATTACATATAAAAGGTGCAGAACAGCATTAGAATTATGTACATTTATTATTATTTACCTGCCATGTAGTCAACACTTTCAAAATGTTCACTGCAGACGTGATGATACTTTGAAGGATGAAACGTCTACTGATGTTGATTATGCCGGGTACCCACCAAATGCGTTTCAGGCAGCGGAAGCGGCCGGTTTACATTGAAAGTCTATGTTGAGGCGAGGGGCGGCGCGTTTTGAGCGTTTCAAGCGGCGCGGCAGTTCTTTTCCGCGCACGCGACGCGTCCAAAGCAGCCAACGCGTCCAAGCAGCCAAAGTTCAAATATTTGAACTTTGGCTGCTCGACGCGTCGCAGCAACCAATCGGGAGAGACTCTGCTATGTGATGACGCAACGACGACGGGACTTTTTTTGGACTTTTTAAACTTACCCCATGCCTCCATGAAGAAACCAGCCTCCGGTAAGAAACTTGGCATTTTTACAGTTGCTGCTGTCCGCTCGAGCGTACGATCACCCCAAACATAAAAAAAACATTTTAATCTCAACAAAGACTTTCGGAGCTGCAGTTCGGCTCGTAGAAAACCCACTCAAGTAGTAACGAGGCTCATGAACAGCTGATTTTATCTGCCCGGTGTACAAAAAAAAAATAAAAAAAAATGAGTTACCCGACCGGAAAAGGAGCCAGACGCTCCCCCCACTGCGCGTCATCAGACGCGTCTTCAGTGTGAACAGATTCTGGTGACAAGCAGCCAAAAGGGTGCGGCAAGAGCGTTTTTGATGCTCAAGACGCGTTTGGTGGGTACCCGGCATAACCATCTTCTCATCAGGTCAGGTTTGTGTAATGGAAACCTAAAAACAGTCAAACATATTGTATAATCTAAAAAAACTAAGTCTGGTCCTCTGGACATTCAAAAAAACAACAAAAACAAAAAACAAAGCAAAAAAAAAACATTTGTAGAAACGTTTCGTCTTTCGTCTATCAGTTTCTGGTAGAGGAAATTTGCAAACTGAGGTGTACCGCAAACCCACACACACAGACCAGTATTTACAGTTTGACTCCCATCACCCTCTGGAGCACAAGTTAGGAGTCATCAGGACTCTGTACCACAGAGCAGACAGCGTCCCCACTAACTCAGGAGCCAGACAGAAGGAGAAATCACACACAAAACAGGCTCTAGAGAAATGTGGATATCCTAACTGGGCCTTCCTGAAAGCAGAGAAGAAACCCAAACAGGACTCCAGCCAGCCATCAGGTGAAAAGAAGGAACCCAGACCCAGACCAGTGGTCATTCCGTATGTTGCGGGAGTTTCAGAGACATTGAGACGTTTATTCTCTAAACACAACGTCCCAGTGGCTTTTAAACCCCAAAATACATTACGGCAAAGACTGGTTCATCCCAAAGATCCAGTCCCCCGGCACAAACAGAGTAATATTGTGTATGCTGTTCAGTGTCAGGAGGGCTGTGATCAGTCTTATATCGGGGAAACTAAACAGCCACTGGCCAAAAGGATGGCCCAGCACAGAAGATCAACATCATCAGGTCAGGACTCTGCGGTCTACACTCATCTCCAGGCCAGCGGTCACTCTTTCAGGGATGAAGATGTTCACATCCTTGATAGAGAGGAACAATGGTTTGAGAGAGGAGTAAAGGAGGCCATCTTTGTGAAAAGAAACCGTCCATCATTAAACAGAGGTGGAGGCCTCCGGGTTCAACTGTCCCCCTCTTACAATGCTGTTATTGCTAGTATCACTCAGCCCTCTGTGAATAGCAAACAACCATCAGGGTGCTAACGATCCATCGTTAGGCTGATGGTCCTCCTTGATCATGTGAGCAGCTGGTTTCAGCTGTCATCAGCCAACTGGTTGTGTAACACTGTGAGAGGGTGCTATTTATAAGACTGAGCTGAATACAGCAGCTCAGACTGAGGAAGTCTTTCGGACGAAAGACGAAACGTTTCTACGATTTTTTTTATTTTTTTTGCTTTGTTTTGTTTTGTTTTTTTGAATGTCCAGAGGACCAGACTTAGCTTTTTTAGATTTTTCTACCTGGATTATTGAGCATGCATCAGGGTATACTGTATTATATATTGACTGCCAGCTGTTCAAATTTGTCCTCCATGGAGGACATTTGTAAGCCTGAATATCTCCTACCCACAGCTAACTACTGAATTAACTACTTTTGCTTTCTACAGAGGACAGTTGGCTTTTCAATTATACCAAATATGAAAGGGTGGCCTTTGGTACCTTTCTCTTGAATAATAAAATGTTGTACATGGACAATATTTATTTTTCTGGTAGTCAGGAGATTAAGTAAACATTCCATAAATCAGAGGCAATACCAGATTGTACTGTTGAATTTGTGCTAAATTGAAGCTTGATAGCCCTACACTCTTATCAATCAATCAATCACCTTTATTTAACCAGGTAGAGCCCGTTGAGATCGAGATCTCTTTTACAAGGGTGACCTGGTCAAGTGGTCAGCAGCACACGTCACATTAGCAATAGGCATTTGCACTTATCAAACTTATGCCACAGAAGCTAATATCTTCTAGCCAAATCAATAATTCGCAGTGATTACATCAGCTTTATAGGCTAATTTTAATTTAAACAGTTATGTTATTAGCTTTAATTCTGGTCGGATCACATTCACATTGAGGTAAATAAGATCAAATCTGCTGACTTGTGAATGAGACACCTTTTTGTTTTTCTCTCCCGTGGCACACACAGCTGTGTGGCATTTTCATATTAGATAGCTTATATACAGTACATTCTAATATTATATTAATATTATCATTAATAGTTTTTCCATAATCAACCCTTACTGTTGGCTATTTTACCCATGTCAAGTTCATATGCCCTCTGTGGTTGTGGCTCCCGTTCCTCCAGTGAATCACAACGATTCGTGACCGATGCACCCTCTAGTTGTCTTATTTAACTCTGTGCATGGACCTGACCTTTGCTAGCACGAATTGACTGAACCCCTTATGACCGCAGGGGACGCCCGCTTTGAAATATTATTGCTGCGGTACACAGACAAGCATTCAACGTTCCCACAGAAGAGCCTCTTCACCAGGAGAGCTGCTCTGATGCGCTGCTTCAAGCTTCTTCTTCTTCTTCTTGGGGAAAAAAGTGACTAATTTATAACTGGAGACTGACCTCAACATGAGACCATTCCATTCTCCACAAGTACAAAGATCTGTTTCAGTTGTTCAGGCTAAAAATCATAAAAGATACAAAAACACAACAGACAGAAAAATTAGGCTGAATTATGGGTTTCATGTTTAAAAAGCCCAAATGTGGAAGCACTTGAATGTTCCCATTATACTGGGCTCATTGTGAGCATAAAATGTCACCATGGCAGCTGTGCCATGGACATTTCACATGAAATGGTGCCAGAAGAAACTGATAATGCTCACATGCAAAACACATTGACTTTCAGAGTCAAGCTAATTCAAGATGTCCGCCACAGCCAACTGACCTAAGCAAACACAGAAACAGCAACAACTTCATCAACAGATTTGGTGTGGTAGTAGCTGAGAGTCATTCTTAACACAAGAGGTACTTTAAAGTGCCTGTGACATCACATTTTTGTAATAAATATGAATGCATGTTTAGAAAGATAATATTAATAGGGTATTGTGAATACAGTAGTTTTCGCCGTATAAGTCGCACCATTTTGCATAAATGTGCATGCCCTGCAACTTTTACACTGAAGCGATTAATATATACGTTTTAATCCCCATATTTATAATCCAATTTTTGGCTGTGATCTGATGATTTAATTCATTCTGACACGAAAAATATTAGCCGCTAGAGGACCCTCGACCATATGGCAAGCCAAGTGTCTCGTTAATAGGTAAAAGTGGCTATTAATGAGACACTTGGCTTGCCATAGTTACCACCTTCATCTCGCTCTGGAACTCCTGGAGCAAACGTCAAATCAGCTGCATTTTGCCACATCTCCCAGGCGAAATGCAGCTGATTTGACCATTAAGGTGCATTTATTCAACTGAGACACACCTTTACTATAATGTCGAGCAAACAAATAATGGTTTTTAAGTTTTAATCTTGTTAAATTCTCATTAGAGTCCTCCTGTGCACGCTCCCACGGCTGCCATTTGGCAGCCAATCGATTTCTGGCACAACATCAGCCCATGCTTCCGGGTGGTCAGCGGTGACGCATTATACAGTAGGTGCGACTTATACAGCGAAGCGACATATATATATATATTTTTTTTAACCACCTTATTAAACATTCTTGGACTGATGCAACTTATACGGCAGTGCGACGTATACGGCGACAAGTACGATAATTCACGTGGTTGAGACGTTTGGGTAACAGGAAGTGATGACAAAGAGGAACACCAGCATATGAACGCTGTTAACAACACAAACAGTAGAGAACAACGTGACGTTTCTTTAGATTATTTTGAGTCACTATCAGAGAAGAAGAAGAGTCAGAGTTCAAAAGATATTGTTTAAATAAACAAAAACCAGGAAGTTCCCCTTTTTAAAGAGTTCCCTGTTGGCGTCACTTCTTGTTTCACTTTAGCTGCACCAAGTTCAGATGAAAATATGCCTGGTATGTGACAAAAAAGTTACAATAATATGTTTGTGACAAATGTCCTTAATATTAAGATGTTTTCTTCATTCTCCTTTTCATGTTTGTAGGATAGGTGTGTCACAGATGCTGTCAGATTATGTGAAACCTTGCACTACAACACATTCTGTTATTTCCAATACATGTTGAAAACCACTCTACTGTTAATTGTTCCTTCTCTTAAAGAACCAGAGCGTCTTTATTTTACTGTGTGCTCTGGGAAAACAAAACATTAACGCGCTAAATGAAGTTAAAATATGAATTTGCACACAAAAACAAATTCTGTTTCATAATTTATAAAGGATGAGGCTAAAACCCAAACTCTGGACAGAATCTGGTGTGTGAATAATCAGTATCTGTAAAACTGACTGAGCTGGGGAGATTTTTGTGTTGGTGGTTGCCACCAGTCCAGTTTCCCTGTACTTTTCCACAATCAGTTTCAGCTCCTCTGTTAGGCCACGCTCACCATCACCTGTTCCCTGTTACCATCAAGCACCTCTTCAGCCATTCCTTCTTAAGCTGCTCATCTGCAGTCTGGCAGTGAGTTTCATGCCTCCACTTTTGTTTGGTCAGTCTGATTCAGTATAGTGAACACCAGCCTTTTGTTTTTGTTCAATAAACCTTAAAGTTTAAACATTTCTTATTTTATTCACTTATTTTCCACTACGGGGTACAGTCTCTACAGACTGTGACGTACTTCAGGAACATTTTAGTGATGATGTTTTTTCATTTGGAATCAGGAATGGATGTACAGGTGGTCCTCGACTTACGAACAAGTTCTGTTCCTACGGCCGTTCGCATGTCAAATCACCGTAAGTCGGAAAACACACGAGCCACCACTTATACACGTATATGTACGGTACAAAACAGTTACCAAGTTACCAAGCACTTCGCCTATCCTAACACAGTACCCTACATAATTATCCAAAAACACACAGTACATTTGGAGGCAAAATAAAAAGATAATTTCTTACTTTGAGCTGGTCAAGCCTGTCTCCGTCTTTTTGCATGTTAGCTCGTTGCACGTCCGACCTCTGCAGCTTCGTGCTGTTTCACGTGGTCCAAACTGTTTACAAGAAGGACTGTTAGCATGTTGACTCCATACAAAAGAGTGAATAACTTACTGGGAGCCGTTTCTCCGCAGTGTCCAGCCAAAAGGCTGCACGCGTTAGCATTTTAGCCCCTCCAATAGCTGCCCGCGTTAGCATGTTAGTCAGAGTCAGAGTCAGAGAGAATTTATTGTCATTTGCACCGCATGTAGTACATGTGTTGAAAACGAGATTATGTACACGGGGTCCCAGTTACATCCAACAACAAATGCAAGAGAAAAACAATAATAACATCTAGGATTAACTAAGAGAGACATCAGCTAGTAATACACTAAGCCCTAATGTAGTAGAAAAACATCATTATAAACAGCAGCACGAACATGAGCAGATGGTCACAGATGAACACAGATAGTCACAGATGAACGCAGCAACAAGAAACAGATCAGTATCAACATGATGTGACATTTTGCAGTGTTTATTCTTATTATTTATTTATTCATGAGTCTGACAGCCTCAGGGTAGATGTTAGCCCCTCCAAGTGGCAGCCACAGCTGTTCCTCTGTATTTTAGCATGTTAGCTTGGTGTCCATCCAACATCTGAGGGTGCCAGGCAGACATCGAGGCGAGCTCCATCGCCCATCAACTCTGTGTCCCCGGTGGGGCGTTAGCTACAGCAAGGCTTGTTAGCTTGTTAGCTACAGCTATAGGCTTGTTCGCATGTTATCTCGTTGCTCCTCCGGACCAGCTCGCTGTCTGCTGCTTCACGCGGTCCACAGCATTGTTTTCCTTCGTCCATCCGTCCCTCCGCAAAACCGCCGTTCAGCTCCCAGCTCATGTAGCTATCCGAGCGCAGCAACTTCTGATCGGACACGGTCCGTCCGAAGCCGGCTGTCGGGGCCGGAGCTAACTGGCTAAACTGGCGGGCTCTGCCAAAAACTGACTGCCGAAAACTGGCGGAAACTGCCGCAAACTTCGTAAATCGGCTTAAAAATAATAATAATACTTTATTTATAAAGCCATTTAAAACAACCACAGCTGCAACAAAGTGCTGTACACATGAAATCAAGAACATTTAAACACATAATTTTTTTTCATATTTTTATTAATATGATACGTTCGTAAAGTCAGATTGCCGTAGGTCAAGACCGCCGTAAGTCGAGGACTACCTATATATGAATCTGACTCCACGGACATCTTGAGTTGTTGTTGTTGTTGTATTCTGTAGTCACAAACAAAAAAGAAAAGCAATACATCTTCTTGATGATGGTGCTATCTCAGATAGATACTTTCCCACAACAACAGAATGGTTTTACACTCAAAATGCTCAGTCGTCAGTTTTTAATTACGGGAAGCATTTGCAGGGTTTGCTGAAGAATGATCACACACCTGTTGATAAAGCCTTCCCGTCTGATAAAACAAGACACTTTGACATGTCTTAGTAATAGTTTTTTTTAGCACAAGTAGAACCCACACATAATCAGGCCAAAGGGTTTCATGTAGTGGCTGATCGGAGTTTATAATCACATGAAGAAAAAAAGAAGATGCCTATTTTTGACTGAATCCTCTGGAGGAAGTGGGTGTTAATGAATATTTTTGATTTTACACATGCAAGAAGACATGGTCATCTGTGATGCATGGTGTTGATTGAGTTCACTTAGCAGCCGCATCCATCCTCGGCTCCCACCACTACCTCTTTTCAGAGACACTGGAGACTAATTCAATATTTTAAAAGAGGTCAAAGGTGACCAGCTGATCCACTAGTCACTAATGAGCAGCAGCAGGAAGAATGAAGCACTGACATGTGCAGCAGAGCTCCAGGAGCTGAGATTACCATTTAGGTGGCATTGGTCTTTACACAAATATAATTATTCTCTAAAACACAAATCTTCCAGAGGTTAATTTAATGCACATTTATTCAAGATACACTAATTTCTTATGGAATTATGGAGCCGGAGTTTTGATTAGTTGATGTAGGGTCTAAACAGCTGCTTCAGACTGCTGCCATCAGGGAGGAGACTGAGGAGTCTCCAGGCTCGAACCAGCAGACTGAGAGACAGCTCTGTTCATCAGGCAGTCAGGATGCTAAACACTCTGCCTCCCCTCCCATTTGAACTGCCTTAACACAAAAAACTTTCTCACACATTACCACACAACACAAAGATTTTAACACTGGACTCTGTGTCATCAAACGGGTTATTCACTAAACTCTCGGTCATGTGCTCATTCAGTTTGCACTACTTCTCATATTTGCACTAATGTTTGTATTACATCACTGCCTATAGTCATACTACTGTTTACATTCACTGTTTACATTTATTAATACTGTTTACATTTATTACTACTGTTTACATTTATTACTACTGTTTACATTTACACTACTTTTATATCTACACTACTGCTGATACATATACAGTATTCTCTGACCAGCCTTATTTAAGGATGCCCAATGTGCCTTACTGCATATGCCACTTTTGCCTCTATACCAACATCAACTACTACCTCATACATATACTGTGTACATTAACTCATATGCTGCTTTGCCACTCTTTGCAAATGTCAATGCTAGAACCTTCAGTTTATTTTATAGATATACTTTTTATACTTTTTTTATACTACTATGCAAAAACTCAGGACAGTATTACACTTTTATTATTTCATTTTATGCTTATGTTCATTAAATGTTTAGTGTTTTAGTTTTAGTTTTAGTGTTGGTGTAAATTTTCATACTTTTATACTACTATGCAAAAACTCAGGACAGTGTTACATTTTTACTATTTTATGCTTATGTTTATTAAATGTTTCAGTGTTTTAGTGTTTAAATGGTTACTGTTGCACCGAGGGACTGAGAGAAACGCAATTTCAATCCTGTGTATGTCCTGTACATATTGCAGTTCTGACAATAAAGTTGACTTTGACTTTGAACTGAAGGTCATGATATCCCATTTCAAGGTTATTCCAACAAAAATATTGTAAAATTAATACCAGATGTGTCCAAGGTGGCACAGGCTGCTGCATTTACTTTTAGAAAATAACCAACAAATTATATGGCAATTTGTGGCAATTTATAAAATAGTTTTACACAAAGTGCTATTTTAAACAAAATAGAGTTGTTTTGGGACACCAGGCTTTGAGCCTGGCCTCACTCAGCGTATCCGTAGAGGGCAAAATGTTTCTATAAAAAAATAAACTGTCCGGATGACCCGACTGAGAATGACTGGATTTGGTACCTGGATGATTGAGCATGAACTTTGTTATCCGTTAGCCCAGGCTGATCACATGTTTGATCATAGAGCGATCTACAGCAGGTAAGACGTTAGCTGATCATAAGCAACAGAACCTCAGTTCAAAAGATCTGAGCTATCAGATACCAGTGCAGTTTAACAAAATATAACTTCAATTGAACATCACAACAGATTAAAATGACACCATCAGAAAGTGAAATCAATTTGTGAAAAGTTTATTTGAGCTCTAACCTGCGGTTACTAACGAAAGGCGACAACTTTCAGCTGCATTAACCGATTTTTAATCACTGACCTCCAACATCTTGTGAGTCAAACTACATTTAATCATTAGATCATTCTCACTCAGCGCCATGAAAGACGGGCAGGTCTGTACTTGTTTGTATCCACATGTTCGACTGTCTGTTAGCGAAATAGATACAGATTTTATGACAACTTTCAGAAGGTAACCACTGGATATCCATCTAGAGCTGATTAACTTTTAGAGTCAACCTGATTCAAGATGGCTGTCACAACTAATCAGCTATAGCAAACACAAAAATGGCTATAACTTGGGCTGTTTTAGAAATAATGAAATACAAAATAATTGGTGAGGTAGTTAGGCTGGGAGTCATGACCAACACATTCTACCTTCTTTCTCTTAATAAAGGCTTATTTTAATGAAAAATGTATATATAACAGTGCTAATGTACAAACAACCTTTGTGTTAACCTCTTGATGCTTATTGAGTATTGTGGCTGAAAACAATCACACAGCTGCTTTGAAATGTACACACAGAGAAGTATGGTGTTCAAGACAGAGGCTGCCACCAGTATATAAAAATATAAAAATAAGAGCAACAGTTGCATCTGATTTCTGCCTCTTAGAATAGTAATGTTAATCCCCAGGATGAAGCATAAAAGAGACCCTCCCTTCTCCCCCGGAGCTTTCCTTTAGGGTCTCAGAGGCTCTAGTACAGCTGCTGCTCAGATAAAGCTCCTCTACAATGTGAGGCATGCCATGTTCCATCATGTCTGATGCCTTGTAAATTACAGGAAATCGTCTGTTAGATAAATGAATACATTTAAGATTATAAAAAGGAGCAAGTCAACTAAAAAGGGCCACAAGTGGCATTAATCTTTATGATGAAATCAGCCATTTTTCTTGTTTTTAACAATGATGCTCGAAGGGGTTTTTCTCTTCCATGTAAAAGTTTTCCAGTCATTACATGTTATAAAGTTTAAAAACAGCTGTGTTGCTGTTCTGAACTCACCTGATAGTGATCTACTTGGACTCAGGTGCCTGAGCTACAGTTAATCACTCTGAACTCTGTAACTGCGCTGTCTGAGCAGTCGGTTTACAGGCTCGTACTGCGGTGTCATGTTCTGTGTTACCTCGACAACACTGAGATCAGCTCCCATTCAGGTCTGAGTCCTGTGCCCACAGGAGCATTTGTCTTGTTACCACGCGGAGCAGCCGGAGCTGACAAAGCAGAAATGTCTCATCCAGCAATTTGTTCAAAAGAAAGTTTGGAACCTCTTGACAGCATCAGATCCATCTTACCACCTTTTCATCCATTTAGCCATCCGTCCATGAATGGTCTGGCATTATCTTGTTGAAAAATGCAGGGTCTTCCCTGAAAGAGATGACGTCTAGATGGGAGCATATGTTGTTCTAGAACCTGAACATAGTTCTCTGCATTAATGGTGTCTTTCCAGACATGCAAGCTGCCCATGCCACAAGCGCTCATGCAACCCCATACCATCAGTGATGCAGGCTTCTGAACGGAGCGTTGATAACAACTTGGGCTATCCTTGTCCTCTCTGGTCCAGATGACATGGCGTCCCAGTGTTCCATAAAGAACTTCAAATCGTGACTCATCTGACCACAGAACAGTCTTCCATTTTGCCACACTCCATTTTAAATGACCCCTGGCCCAGTGCAAACGTCTGAGCTTGTGGAGCTTGCTTAGAAATGGCTTCCTCTTTGCACTGTAGAGTTTCAGCTGGCAACGGCGGATGGCACGGTGGATTGTGTTCACTGACAATGCTTTCTGGAAGTATTCCTGAGCCCATTCTGTTATTTCCTTGACAGTGGCATTCCTGTTTGAGGTGCAGTGACGTTTAAGGGCCCGGAGATCACGAGCATCCAGTAGAGTTTTACGGCCTTGACCCTTACGCACAGCGATTGTTCCAGATTCTCTGAATCTTTTGATGATGTTATGCACGGTTGATGATGATAAGAAAGATAGATAGATAGATAGATAGATAGATAGATAGATAGATAGATAGATAGATAGATAGATAGATAGATAGATAGATAGATAGATAGATAGATAGATAGATAGATAGATAGATAGATAGATAGATAGATAGATAGATAGATAGATAGATAGATAGATAGATAGATAGATAGATAGATAGATAGATAGATAGATAGATAGTCACGATCGGTGTGTGGTTGAGACCCAAATGCAAGCAAGACTCCAAGAGTGTAGAAAAAACAGTATTTTAATCACAAAGTCAAATACAAGGAACAAAGCTGACAGGGCAGCAGGATTACTCACGACTCAAGGAAACCAGGAAACTAGGAACAGATCGTGATGGTGCAGCCATGAACACTTACACATAATTAATGCTCCCCTGCCTGAGAAGCAGGAGAGCCCAGAATATAAAGGTGAGGACTAATCATGGGAACACAAAACACCTGGGAAGTAATTAACTAGGCACACAGATCAGACATGAGAGTCAAGGTACATCGAGATTAAACTGAACTGAGGCAGAACTAGACTAAACTTATTACATGAGGACTAAGAGTATAAACATGGAGCACTGAACTGAAGCAGAACTGAAACAGGAGAAGACTTATTAAACTAAGAACATAGATACAGAGCTGAGTGAAAGGAGACCAAACAAGGAAGGACCAGCAGATGGCGCCAGCCTATTGACAAAAGACCAAACAAGGAACAGACAAAGGCCAGCAGAGGGCGCCATCCTAACAGTACCCTCCCCCCACGGACGCCCCATGGCGTCCCAGAAGCCCCCCAAGGAAAAAAAACTGGGGCAGAGGAGGGAGGAACATGAGGAAAAACCACCACAAGGGCCAGAGGAACACAAAAGACAATAAACCAAAAACCGACAGGACAAGACCTGGGAGCTAAACACAAGGAAACAAAACACCAAATGATCACGAGACCATTTATCCCTGGATCAAAACAGAAGAAGGCGGATGGCCGGCAGGCCATCCAGCACGGGGCCAAGGTTCAGGGGGACGACGGGGAGGTCATCCAATGACAGGGACCAGTACAGAGAGATGACCTGGAGGCCGTCCAACATGAGGGGTCTTGGGAGCCACAGTTGGCAACACGGGGACCTGGGGAGTTGCCACAGAGACTGATGAACGAAGCACAGATGAAGCTGCAGCGCCGATGGACGTGGAAGTCCCAGAAGAAGCGGCAGCACTGACAGACGTAGAGGCGGCAGCGCTGACAGGCGTAGAAGCGGCAACGTTGGTTGACGTGGAAGCAGCAACGCTGACTGACGTGGAAGCAGCAACGCTGACAGGCGTAGAAACTGCAGCGCTGACAGGCGTAGAAACTGCAGCGCTGACAGGCGTAGAAACTGCAGCGCTGACAGGCGTAGAAGCTGCAGCGCTGGTTGACGTGGAAGCAGCAATGCTGACAGACGTAGAAACTGCAGCGCTGACAGGCGTAGAGGCGGCAGCGCTGACAGGCGTAGAGGCTGCAGCGCTGGTTGACGTGGAAGCAGCAACGCTGACAGATGTAGAAACGGCAGCGCTGACAGGCGTAGAGGCGGCAGCGCTGACAGGCGTAGAAGCTGCAGCGCTGGTTGACGTGGACGCTGTAGAGCTGACAGGCGTAGAGGCGGCAGTAGCTGAAACCTGAGGAGAAGCAAAAACAGTAGGCGCAGAAGCCTCAGGAGTTAAGGTGGCAGTTGCGGCAGGAGCAACCGTCATCTCGGGGGCTGCATGAGTGAAGACCACTGGTGGCGGAGCAGGAACGGCAGCAGTAACGGAAGCAGGAAACATAGGAGCAACCGTCGTCTCGGAGGTTGCATGAGCTGCAAAAACCACGGAGACTGTGGCAGGCCTGGAAACGACCACAGAGTCTGCAGCAGTGGGTTCAACCTTGTCTGGGTGCTCATGAACCCCAGGAGAGTCAATTTCAGCTTTTTTTCTCTGGACGTAGGCAAGGAGCTCCCAGTCAGCGAGCGAACCGAGGAGCTCAGGGAAGCAAGTCCAGATTCTTAGAACCTCGTCGAAGAGGGCCCTCCTGGATCCGACCCTGTCCANTCTCTGCTGGCGCTATGAATTCTGGGATAGCCTCCGTCTTGAAGGTTCCACGGATGCATCCTTCGATTTCGGCAGGAAGTAGGCCGCATTCCTCGGCCGCATGAGGAGGAGTCTTCGAATTGGGACAGTCCTCCGCGCGGGGCAATGACGTATGCGGCCGACAAATGCGCACTCATGAGGACCCAGCCCCTGAATTGAGACACAGCCGTGGAAGAGATGTCATGCTCTAATGGAGTACCTCATGAGATGTAACTTTTAAACCTGATTAATAATTCTACCTTATTGCCTTCCCTGCCTGCTTTAAACCCATGTATTTTCCATTTTAGTATAGATTTTTACAATAAAGATGTATTTAAAAAATCTTCACTTTTATTATTTAGATATGCACAAGGTTCATGTTAAAATTGCAAAAAGTCACACTGTGATCTTTGCCGCATGATGGGGACAGCCGCTGTTGCTCAAGGCAGAGGCATGGCAGAAGTGGTCATCGCGATTCACCACCTGTGGATGACTAACGGATCTCCCTGAGGGACAAAAGGTGCGTTTTCTCCACCACTCGATAGAGCCGACGGGATTATTTGGTAAATACCCTGATGCATGCTCAATAATCCAGGTAGAAAAATCTAAAAAAGCTAAGTCTGGTCCTCTGGACATTCAAAAAACAAAACAAAACAAAGCAAAAAAAAACTGTAGAAACGTTTCGTCTTTCGTCCGAAAGACTTCCTCAGTCTGAGAAGCTGTGTTCAGCTCAGTCTTATAAATAGCACCCTCCCACAGTGGATCAACCAGTTGGCTGATGACAGCCGAAACCAGCTGCTCACATGATCAAGGAGGACCATCAGCCTGACGATGGATCGTTAACACCC
Source organism: Garcialebias charrua (assembly GCA_038048925.1). NCBI lineage: Eukaryota > Metazoa > Chordata > Actinopteri > Cyprinodontiformes > Rivulidae > Garcialebias > Garcialebias charrua. The sequence continues at coordinate 22,782 of JBBPBX010049460.1, forward strand.
TGATGGTTGTTTGCTATTCACAGAGGGCTGAGTGATACTAGCAATAACAGCATTGTAAGTGGGGGACAGTTGAACCCGGAGGCCTCCACAGTGGAGGCCTCCGGGTTCAACTGTCCCCCACTTACAATGCTGTTATTGCTAGTATCACTCAGCCCTCTGTGAATAGCAAACAACCATCAGGGTGTTAACGATCCATCGTCAGGCTGATGGTCCTCCTTGATCATGTGAGCAGCTGGTTTCGGCTGTCATCAGCCAACTGGTTGATCCACTGTGGGAGGGTGCTATTTATAAGACTGAGCTGAACACAGCTTCTCAGACTGAGGAAGTCTTTCGGACGAAAGACGAAACGTTTCTACAGCTTTTTTTTTGCTTTGTTTTGTTTTGTTTTTTGAATGTCCAGAGGACCAGACTTAGCTTTTTTAGATTATTTGGTAAAGCTTTGGAGCGAATTCAGACGAAGCTGGACCAAAGGCGCAGACAAGCCGAAGCTCTCCGAGTGAGTGTTCCCCGGAGAAGCTTCGCCCCCCCAAGGGAGTCTGCTGGAGGCAGACCTGCGCAGCCTCGCCACCGCGTACCCCACCGCAGAAGCTGCCAGCATACGAGGAGGAGCCCCGGCAGAGACCCCCGCCGGGCCAAACTCGCACCGAGCACGCATGGAGCAAAAACAGGTTTGTTCCCCACCAGGCGGTCAGACTCAGGGCCTCCTCGGCGAACCGGGACACCAGACAGAAACGTGCCTGATGAACCAGGTCCACGTTCCCACATTACACGATCACCCGCCCACGCGGTACTGGAATGATCCCTTCATGTCCAGACTTTATTTGTAACACGGTACAAAAAGCTAGTAAATCTGTCGCATGCACAAATCATGCTCTCCCTGCTGTGAGTGACATAGAATCATGTACGTCATTGCACATACAAGTGACTTCAGTAGAACAGGTCCCTCTGGCCTGCCAGCCGTTATAAAGGGAGGGGGCCGTTTCCCCCCCCACTCCCTCACGGCCCACAGGTGTTAGCCTAATCAATAAGCCCCAGCAGGGTGCCTCTGCTTCGTCTGCAGTAGACAGGCACAGAGGCGTCTGCAAGCAGCCCCCACACCCCTCACGGAGACAGGTGAGGGGGGTCACGTGCTCAAGCCCCCGCTCCATTGTGAATAACGGGGCAGCCAATACACTAACCAGGCAAACATGTGACACGTCCGCACCTCAGGGAGGCACGCCGACAGAATCTAACGACGGGGGGGTGGGGGCACGTCAGATGCCCACAGGTAGCCACAAGCTTCATACCTTCACAGCAGCAATTGTGTTAAAGCTGTTGTACGTGTAAACAAATCAGAGTTGAATCAGATCTCTCTTCCTGTTTTTCGAAGGGAACTAGGCTCTCTATCACCAAATAATCTAAGGTCTGCCAAACTCAAAGAAGCATCTCCACGTCCTCACGTTGCAACGGTCCCTTTATTATTAATGAGGGACACGCAATGTCCAAGCAGTGATCAGATAGCACGTGACCTTCCTCTCTGTGCTGGTTCAGCTTTGCTCTCAAACAAAATTCTCCCAACGGGTGAAACACAGACCTCGGTCGGTTTGCCTGGTTCCGACGCTCTGTTAAAGCCAAGGACCAGTAAACTGGACCATTCCAGAAAACGGATTGGAGTCAGCAGATCTGCTCGTTTACAAAACTCGCAGTTTCTCAGTCCCATGACCCCAAACTTGGAGGGGGAAATAGACTTTCTGCTCCAATTCTGTCTAATAAGGACAGATTGCATCTGCCCTCAATCACCCTCGATCAGAGCAGCCTGGTAGCACATCGGCAAGGAGGCTCTCTTTCCAACTTGGTTGACCCCCAGGGGTTCACAGCCTCCAGGGCCCTTGGAGGAGAACTGGATACAACAACTGCTCTTCTTCAGGGTCAAACTATGTCACCAGAAGAGACAGTCCCGCAGCTTAGGCGAGGCACTGTTAAAAATTTCAGCTTGTTGGCAGAAAAGAACAATCTGATGGCGTCAGGCCTGCCGGAAAATGTGGTAAAAACCATACAAAATGCCTGTGCTATGTCAACACAGTCTCTATATGCACAGAAGTGGCGTATTTTTGAAGCCTGGTGCTCAGAAAGAAATATTATTTCTTACGCATGCGACTTGGCTCAGCTCCTGACCTTCCTTCAGGACTTACTGGAAAAAGGTTGTTCTTACTCAACGATTAAAGTTTTCCTATCAGCTATTTCAGCATGTCACGAAGGCTGGGGACACAGGACACCTGGAGCGTATCCAATCATAATAAGATTCATGAAAGGTGTGCTTCGGACTAAATCACCCAGCAGGATTCTGACCCCTGGTTGGGATCTTGGCCTGGTCTTGGGGGCTCTCTGTGACCCCCAATTCGAGCCATTGAGCGAGGTTAAGATAGATTTGTTATCTTATAAAACTGCTCTACTCTTGGCACTTTGCTCAGCGAAACGCGTGGGTGACCTCCATGCACTGTCTGTACATCCAATGTGTACCAGATTTGCCCCTGATGGGTCAAAGGTCACCTTAAGGCCTAATCCCGCATACACCCCCAAGGTCTTG
>JBBPBX010049461.1:0-25346 GCA_038048925.1 Garcialebias charrua
AGTCTTGCAGTGAGGGCAAGGAGGTGCCCACGATCTTCTCAGCTGCTCTAACAATGCGCTGGAGGCTCTTGCGGCAGGATGCAGTACATGCATTTCCAACTAAACGCAGTGATAGGACCACCAACCTTCACATGAATGTGAAGAAGACAAAGGAGATGATTGTGGACTTCAGAAGAAAAAAACACACCCACACCCCACTGAACATAAGAGGATCTGCGGTGGAAGTGGTCTCCAGCTACCAGTACTTGGGTGTACACATGAATGACAACCTCAGCTGGAGTGTTATGTATCCTGAGGAAGCTGCCCATGCTGACACCTACAGTTTTTTGTATATGTTGACTGCAGTCATGTTTTGTTGGTTAATTAGTCTGATTATGATCAGGCTTGTGTGTTCAGTCAGAAGGACCTGAGTGAGACGACTATATAAACTTCAAGTTGACAGTGCTTGGATGCGGAGTGTTGTGAGCTCAGAGTTTGGTTGCTTTGTGCTGAGCTGTTTGAGTACTGTGGGGTGTTCTCCGCCCGCCCCTGTCAGGAAGGCTGATCTTCTGTTTAGAAGATTGTTGGTGAGTAGCTCATTGCTCATGTTTGGTCCTGACTGTGCTAGATGCACTTAGAAAGAGTCTGCTCTTTTATGTTTGTGAAGTTTTGACTGTGTTTGACGCACTTAGGAGTGGTTGCTCATTTTTGACTTTGTTGTGCTTGGTGGCTGTAGGCTGCATTACTGACATTTGGATCTTGCTCAGAAGAGGGAGGCTGACCTGTGTGGTTTGGTTAGCTTGGTTTAACCAGGAGGTTGTGTAGCTGTGTTAGTCCCCTTTGGTTAGGTAGTCCGTCACCAGACAGGCTTCGACGGCCCTGTTTTTATGGGTTGGCCCTGCGCTGGTGACGTTATATTCTTTTTGGCTGACTCACTCTTGTCCACCATTTATTTGAACTTTTGTCTGTTTTTGCTCCTTTTTTTTGTTGCCCTGTGCCAGAAGAGGGAGGAGTCGGGCAGTTTTCAATAAAGCTTTTTAATTTACCTTCTGCCTCCTTGTGTCTTGTGTCCCTTTAATGTGTACGGCCTGAGCCAGCCGTAACAGGAGCAACAACACCACCAGCCTGATTAAGAAAGTTCATCAGAGACTCTACTTCCTCAGGCGGCTGAGACGTGCTGGTCTGAGCAGCCCAGTTCTCACCTCCTTCTACAGGTGTGCAGTGGAGAGCATCCTGTGCTCCAGCATCAACGTGTGGCATGGAGGCTGCACAGTTGCAGAGAGGAAAGCTCTACAGAGAGTGGTGAAGGCTGCACAGAAGATGTTGGAGTCAGTCTCCCCACCATCACAGACATCTACACCTCCAGATGCAGGAAGAGCCACCTGCATCATGAAAGACCTCACTCACCCAGCACACACACTCTTTGCCCCACTCCCCTCAGGACGGAGGCTGAGGAGCGTTAAGTGTAGAACCACTAGACTGAGGAACAGCTTCTACCCTGAGGCTGTTAGACTCATGAATAAATAAATAATAAGAATAAACACTGCAAAATATCACATCATGCTGATGTTGGTCACAAATTAACACAGCAGCAAGAAACAGATCATCTGCTCATACAGACTCATGTTCTTGCTGCTGTTTGTAATTATATTTTTCTATTACATTAGTGCTTAGTGTATGCTATTTCTAGTTGTTTTTCTTAGTTATATCCTAGATGTTATTACTGTTTTTCTCTTACATTTTGTTGCTGGATGTAACTGGGACCCTGCGTACATAATCTCATTTCATCACATGTACCACATGCGGTGCAAATGACAATAAAGATTATCTGACTCTGACTTCTTCCAGTTATTTAACAGTTAAAAATGGTGTACCACAAGGCTCAGTCTTAGGACCAACCCTCTTTACAATCTACATAGCTAATGTAGGTCAGAGCATCCCTGATGCATCCTTACATTTCTATGCTGATGATACAGTTGTTTACTGTCGAGCTAAAACAGTTGCTAAGGCTTTTCAGTTTTTGCAATCTGCTTTTGACATGTGGAGTTAAAATGTTAACTTAGGTTCGGGAGCAGGACCACGCCTCAAACCACACCTTCAATTATCCAAGTAGCCTATATATTCCCCGCTTGCGAGCCGTTCTCTGTGTGTTACGTTTCGTCGATACTGCATCACTCAACGTCTCTCGCTACCATCCGATCTCCTTAGCAGATGCATTATCACTCTGCGCTCCGGTTATTCTTTATATTTCATAGACCAAACCTTAGAATCCATGTTCCTCTTAGCCTTTTTGGCTTCCTCCACTGTTCTGAATTCGCTCAAACCTCTTCTATCCATAATCCTCTCATTCACCCTTGCCTGTCTGACATTTCCTGTCACAGTCACGGCACACTTATTTTCACTCTGTGAAGAAGCAAGACCGATGAATTTGCAGTTTCTCATCCCTTATACCTGTTTCGCCTTACTTCTTACTTCTTACTAACGCTTCTCCTCAAAATCCACTCTTCATTTCAGAATCTGGAAATCTAGCACCTCGCTTCTGGTTCTCTCGTCATCTTCGCGTATCACCCGATCAGCGTATCACCCGATCACTACTCAATCCATTCTTTCCGCATCGGCGCAGCCTCTTCCACTTCTAGCCAAGGCATTTCTGATCAAACCATTCAAATTCTAGGTCGCTGGTCTTCACTAGCCTATCGTTCCTACATTCGAAATAACCTCAATGACTTGTTTCAAGCCCACTCTCTCCTCAGTTCAGTTTAATTCACCAGACTCTTTTGGGGATCATAAGCGGGCCGGGAAACAATAAGAAGATCAGCTTCCCGAAGACATATTCCCACCAGAGTCTTCACTTCGTAAAGCCCATCAGCATCCTCCTCGGCAGACCATATCCACCTCACTCATCCCTTCACCCCTTCATCCCTTCTTTCCTACCGACTCCTCACCCCTTTCCTTATCCCTCCCCTCACCCTTCCCCACCTTCTTCTTCCATCAATAAATCTTTAAACTCATATCTTGTGGCGTGGTCCTTGCTAGTGAACATCCAGTCAGATTTGTTCCGTCTCAAACTTGTCCTAAATGCTGATAAAACCAAAGGGATGTTTTTTTCAAACAGGAAGTCGGTCCCAGCAGTTCTTCCTCTGATTTTATCCTCAAATGATGTCCCTATTGAGTTTTTTGATTCCTATAAATATTTGGGTATCCTGGTCAATTCGCATCTCTCTTTTAAACTACACGTGGAAAACCTAGTGAAGAAACTGAAAGTTAAACTGGGTTTCTTTTTCAGAAATAGATTATGTCTAACACTGAATGTTAGGAAACACCTTGTATCTGTGACTTTCCTTCCCTCCATTGATTACGGTGACATTCTCTACATGAATGCTCCTACAAGCACCCTGCGGATGTTGTCTATCATGGTGCACTAAGATTCATAACTGGTTGTGATTATCATACCCACCACTGCACCCTGTATTCACTGGTTAACTGGACATCATTAACCTCACGCAGACTCTTCCACTGGTACATTTTCATCTTTTAATTACTTCTTGGTCTGCTGCATTCATACATCTCCTCCTACATGTCTTTGCGTGAGTGCAGCTACAGCATGCACTCTCAGGACATGATTACCTGCAGTGTTCCATCAGTGAGGACTGAACTTGGCAAAAGGACCTTCTCCTACTCTGCTCCTGCTTCATGGAATATCTTACAAAAAGATCTGAAGCTCTCGGCCTTGACCTCTCTAAATGGTTTTAAGAATCTGTTGGAATCCTGGCAAAAACCCAATGCAGACATGTTCCTGTTACTGATTACTGCTACTGATTTTCTACATCTACTTTATAATGTTTTTGTTACTTTAATATTTTGTTTTTAATTTGTAAAAAAAAAAATCTGTATTTCTCTTTTATATTTGTCTGTTGTTGATTGTTTAAGGACATTTCTACTGTTATTGTTGTCATCACTCTTTAGTTTGTAGCAGGTCGCTCTTGTTAATGAGTCCTCGAGGCTCAATGAGATTAACCTGACGAAATAAAGGTTGAATGAATGAATATGTCCCATCTTCTAATTTACTTTGCTGCATAATGTACATTGCATTTATTCTAGCATTAGGTAAATGTATCTTGAAGGAGAATAGCACTTAAATAAAAGTCCAACAAGGATATTCATTTAGAATTAAGAATAACTCACCCTGGACTACCTACTACCTACTAGTTTTTGCTACTTTTTTCTTTTTCTTTTGTTTATTGTTTAATGTAATTGTATCATTGCTGTTCATCATTCTTTAGTTTGTAGCAGGTCGCTTTCGTAAATGAGCCCTCGAGGCTCAATAAGATTTACCTGACTAAATAAAGGTTGAATGAAAATTGTTTTCACAAATATTCAATGAAAAAAACTAACAGTTAAGTAAAATTAAAATAGTAATCAAAACTTTTGGAATTGTAATGATTTCTTTTTTTAAACAAAAACGTTTGTTTAAAAACTTTATTTTTAATAAAATAAAAAAAAATTATCTCGTGAACAGTTATTTTCAAAACAAACTGTAAAATTCAACTTGATTTAAAGCGGAATTCACAATATCATCAAGGGGGTTCTGTCACAGGAAATCAGGCAAAATGTGATACAACAGTTATTTTAATAAACACATAAATATCCAACCACTCAGAACAAAATTAGTTGCTTTTTCATACCAACGATTTAAAAAAGGACATGACACTAAGAACTAATAATTATTCTGATAAGTAAAGTTGCTACAAAAATCCCTCTAAAAATAAAAGTAGGTTAGATTTAAATCACTCAGTTTATGACCACCACAAAAACCTGAATAATTAATTGTCCAAAAATTCCTTGTTGCCTTTTAATGTGAATAAAGTCAACAACAGAGTCCCATATCTTCAATAATTAAATCAAAAACCTGGATAATTGTCCAACACAAAAACCTGAATAATTAATTGTCCAAAAATGCCTTGTTGCCTTTTAATGAGAATAAAGTCAGCAACAGAGTCCCATATGTTCAAAAATTAAATCAACAATCCTGGATAATATTTCCCCTTTTTACCCCAAAGTCACAATCCAAAAATGAAAAAATCCAAAATTATCTCGCTTTCCCCCCCAAAAGAGATATTTAAAAAATGAGAGAGAGAGTGGTACCACCCAAAAAACCCCAAAAAGAGAAGTAAAGTCCAGATCTCACCGGGAGCGTTTTTCCTTCCTCCCTGTGACGTCCTCTTGCACCTGGCGGCGTTTCCTGTGTGCAAACTCTGATCCAGTCTTTAAAACACACAATCTGCGGCGCTGGGATGAACTTTGCTTGCGGTTTAATGTCTTATCTTTGCTTTTTTTAACTTGTTTTACACGTTAAGCCAACTTGAGTCTCCCGCTGCGCAGATCTGTCTGTGTGCCTCTTCCTCTTCAGCTGCGTGGCTCCAGCTGCGTCCCTCTCGCGCGGCTGCACACGCCCCTTTTATCTCCCAAGTTCAACCACACCTGAAAACCTGCATGATACTGCTAGCCTGGTTTAAACCAGACCCTTGTCCTTCACTTCGCTTCGTACTAGGGTCTGGACTTTTCCCATTGAAAAACGTTTCTTGCTGGAGGCGTGGCCTCTGCTTAGGAACAAAACCATTGGATATTTTGAACAGGGAAAGCATTCTGCTCCCTCCCCTCAGAGCCACCCCCCGTGCTCTGGTGAACTTGACTGACAACTGCTCCGCCCCCTGCTCCAGGAGTCCTGCAGCTTTTCTCTCGCTGCGCAAACTCAGTGTTTATATGTTATAAAACGTTTTAATACAATAAAATCAAACCATGGATCGCTGGTCCAGCTCACCAAAAGACCAGAAAATCTGCAGGGACTCGGTCAGCAATAAAACCCGAGTTTAATTCTCGTGACAACCTGAGGCATTTCCGTGTTCATTTTACTCAGCAGGAGGGTGGAGGAGAAGGAGGACGAGGGAGCGATTACTTAACTTTTGGGAGAAAAAAACAAAAGAAAACTCCAGATAAGGGATTAAGCAGGGGAAATTAATAAATTTGTGTCACATATAAAACAGTTCTGCATCGCTTTGAATGATGCCGTGCTCTGGTGAACTTGACAGCTGCTCCGCCTCTTGCAGCGTTTCTCTCGCTGCGCAAATTCTGTGTTTATATGTTATAAAACGTTTTAATACAATAAAATCAAACCATGGATCGCTGGTCCAGCTCACCAAAACACCAGAAAATCTGATGGGACTCGGTCAGCAACTAAAACCCGAGTTTAATTCTCGTGACAACCTGAGGCATTTCCGTGTTCATTTTACTCAGCAGGAGGGTGGAGGAGAAGGAGGACGAGGGAGCGATTACTTAACTTTTGGGGGAAAAAAACAAAAGAAAACTCCAGATAAGGGATTAAGAAGGGGAAATTAATAAATTTGTGTCACATATAAAACAATCCTGCATCGCTTTGCATCGCTTTGAATGAGAACATGCCGCTGCTCGCTGACTGAGCGCTGGCAGAGCCCTTTTATAGGGCTCTGCGCGCTGGGACTGGTGGGGGCGTGGGTTAGGGTCCAAAACTCCACCCCTTCTGTTCTCTGATTGGTCCGAACAAAAATCTACCGGAGAAATCCTTGTGGGTGGGTGAAGTCCCAGACTGTGCAGTGAAGGGAAATGAGAATTGAGCGGAGCTGTGCAGGAATGGCGAGGGCCAGGCTATGATACTGCCCAAAATCAGCTTTAAAAAGTGGAAACATGGAATGATTTTAACAATGAAATAACAAGCATCTGTTCTACAAAACAGTTTGCTTCCTCTATTTTTTACAATTATTTACTATTTTTTCATGCAGAGAAAAACAAACATTTTGGTTATGTTACAATCCCCCCCCCCCAGCCGGAGGCAAGGGAGGCTGAACTCCAAAATAAGGCTTTAAGTTAACCACATTAACAGTATCTGTTCCTCTGTGCTGGTCTTTCCACTGGAGCTGATAATTTACTGGGCCTAACTGTTTCCTCACTGTAGCTGGTCCTGACCACTTTGGCGCTAGCTTTGAGGAAAAACTATCTATTGCTTTGGAAAGGGGATGAGACCTTACCCAGACCAAATCTCCCGGCCGGAACTGTGCACCCCTCCTCCGGGCATTGTAGTATTTAGCTTGTCTGGTTTGACTTATCCCAACTTTCCGTTTGACTTCTTCCTTCATCTCATTGTGTCGCTCCATCAATTTATATATGGGTTGCTGAGGCGATGGTGGTTTAGCTATCATCCTCTCCAATGGCCCTTGAAGTTGACGCCCCAACATTAGCTCTGCAGGGGCTCTCCCTGTGGTTTCATGTTGAGCGCCATTGATGGCAAAACGGAACTCCCAGATATGTTGGTCCCATAGATTGTGATGCTGTCCAACAAATGAGGCTATCATTGTTTTGATAGTTCTGTTCGCCCTTTCAGTCAAGTTAGATTGGGGATGATAGCTTGTTGTAAAATGATGCTTTACACCCCACATAGAGCAAAAACTGGACATCTCTTTACTGGTAAACTGGGGACCACGATCTGACACCAGGCTTTGTGGAACTCCGTAACGAGTAAATATCTCCTCCCGGAGGATAGTAATGAGTTTCGGTGTCTTGCTGTCTCTTACAGGAAACATTTCCACCCACTTTGTGAAGTAGTCGATCACAACAAAAAGGAAGACATTTCCTTTCTTACTGCGTGGAAAAGGTCCCATGAAGTCCATTCCAAGTTTAGCCCAGGGTTCAGTCAGAGGTGTGGGTTGTAGAAAACCAGCTGGAGCTTGATTCTCAGGTTTGTACTGCTGACAAACTGCACAGTTCTTTACATGAGTCCACACATCCTTACGAACTGACGGCCACCATGCAACCTCCAACAGCCGGAGGAGTGTCTTTAGCCTGCCTAGATGTCCACTCAATGGCTGATCATGGAAGTACTGAAGAATTTGAGGAACTAAAGACTTGGGAACCACCAGCTGATATTTCATGCCGTCTTTCATTGGGGTTTTCCTGTACCAGAGATCGTGGACTTTGTGGAAGAGAATTCTGTCAGGTCTCTGGTATCTCGGATCCTTAACTAGATCCATGAGGTCTGAGTCTTTTTCCTGTGCTTCCTTGATTTCTGCTAATGATAGAGGTAAACCTACCAAGGCTTTAGCAGAATTCAGGGCTACATATGCTGGTGCTAAATCAGTAGATATCGATCGGGACAGAGCATCAGGCACTACATTGTGCAATCCTTTTCTATATCGTACTTCAAAATTGAAATCTTGTAACCTCAGCACCCAGCGTGTTAACCTAGAACTGGTTCGGGGTTGATTGAATGCCCAGGTTAAGGCAGCATGGTCGGTGTAAATGATGAACTTGGTACCTTCTACAAAATGTCTCCATTTTTCTACTGCCCAAACAACCCCCAAGCATTCCTTTTCAGAGGTGGAGTAGTTGTGTTCCGCTCCTTTCAATGATCTTGAAGCAAAAGCAATAACTTTTTCTCCATCAGGGGTTGGTTGTACCAGGACGGCCCCCAGACCAACATCACTGGCGTCTGTATGAATTTCGAATGGTAACTCGAAATCTGGCTGCCCCAGTATGGGAGATTCCACCAAAGCTTTCTTCAGCGTCAAGAAAGCATGTTGGCAGTCCACTGTCCACTCCCACCTTGCATCTTTTTTGAGCAGTTGATAAAGAGGTGTAGCTATGTCTGCAAAATGTGAGATGAACTTGTGGTACCAGCCTACCATCCCAAGAAATCTCTGAAGAGTTTTTTGGTTAGTTGGAGTTGGATAAAGCGTAATGGCGTGGGTTTTGTCTGGATCCACTTGAACACCTTCTGCTGATACAGTGTATCCCAGAAACTTGAGTTCTTGCTGGAAAAAGTTGCATTTCTCAAGATTGAGGGACAAATTGGCATGGTGGAGCTTTGCAAATACTGTGCCCAGATCCTTCAGGTGTTGCTCAGGAGAGGAAGAGAAAACGATCACATCGTCGATGTACACACAGCAGATCTTTCCTCGTAGCTCTCCTAAAATCTTCTCCATTAACCGTTGAAAAGATGCTCCAGCATTTTTCAATCCAAATGGCATGCACTTAAATTGATAAAGTCCAAATGGGGTTATAACGGCAGTTTTTGCCTTGCTGTCCTCTGCCATAGCCATCTGCCAATATCCAGACTTTAAATCCAGGGTGCTAAAAATGTTTGCTCCCGTCATCGACTCCAACAACTCATGGATGAGGGGCATGGGATAAGCGTCCTGCAGAGTTTTTGAGTTCAAGGCTCTATAGTCCACACAAAACCGAAAAGATTTATCTGGCTTAGGAACAAGGACAACAGGAGACCCCCATGAAGACTGTGATGGCTCTATAATATCATCTTTGAGCATTGCATCAATCTGTTCTTTTATTATCTGCCGCTTGAAAGGAGACACCCGGTAAGCTCTGTGACGAATGGGTATTTCATCTGTGGTTATTACTCTGTGTTCTTCCACAGATGTTCTGCCTAATGTTTCTGAGCATACAGATGGCCAAGTCTTCAAAAGCTTCTGGACTTCTGGTGGATGTTGCGTTACCATAGGAGACGACTTTGAGGTTGGTGTTTTGACCTCTTCCATAGGCAGAGCCAGTATCAGATTGGTGTTTTGACCTCTTCCATAGGCAGAGCCAGTATCAGATTAAGTGGTAAAGGTCTAGTATGCACAGGTGATACACCCTCAAATGTAGGGAACTCCATGTGCACTGGGGGTTTGGCATAAATCACACCCTCAAATGTAGGGAACTCCATGTGCACTGGGGGTTTGGCATAAATCACAGGAGTTCTGCTTGATGGTGGAACAGTCAAGTGGGAGGCTGATCCCGGGTAATCTAACATCCCACTGTGTGTTGATGTCATAACTGGAACCGTTCCTGGAGTGATGTAGGCAGTAGTTTGATCCGTCCTTTGAGGATGTGAAAGTCCAAAACTTCCTTGTGGTACTCCTGGTACAGGTAGGCCTAAAGGTGGAGATGATGTTTCAGGTAAATTATGCCTCATGGAGGAAGAAAGATGATCAGATGGCACAGGGAGACTTGGTCTGATACTATCAGAAGAATGAATAGCTGTAGAAAGTCTGGCGCGCTTCAGCCTCTCTATCTCAGCCTTCCACTTTTCATCTCGTAGCAGCAAATAGTCTACTACTTTGGCTTCAAATTCCTTAAAAGCTGTTTTTATACATTGCTCCATGGCCTCGACATTTTTATCAATATATGTCCTGATGTTTTGCTCCCTATTCAAAGCACTGTCTACAGAGGCCCTGAAATTTTCTTCCAGTGAGGTAATCCTAACCCCCATATTGGTTAAATCATTCCTAATACCAGTAATGTCTAACATAGTGAGGTATTCTTCCTCGTCTTTCTCTCCTTCAGATTCATTATCTGATGCATAAAGGGAGCTAAGCAAAGATGTTATTTCACCTATAGGATTTCTCCTTGTAACCCAGGCATCTCCCCCTCGGTTGCTAATTGTCTCTTCGTGATCTACAAGAAACCCTGCTCCACTTTCTTGCTCATCCTGACCAGCATCTCTTTCCTCAGCATGTTGTGATTGAGATGTTATGTTATCCATCTTTAAAAAAAACACTCAAACAAATACGTTGAAATTTACAACAGGATTATTTCTAACTGTGTTAACACATGTAGCACAAAACCTGACCTTGTATTATCCTGTTCCCCATACGGGCCACCATTTTGTAAAATTCAACTTGATTTAAAGCGGAATTCACAATATCATCAAGGGGGTTCTGTCACAGGAAATCAGGCAAAATGTGATACAACAGTTATTTTAATAAACACATAAATATCCAACCACTCAGAACAAAATTAGTTGCTTTTTCATACCAACGATTTAAAAAATAAAGACATGACACTAAGAACTAATAATTATTCTGATAAGTAAAGTTGCTACAAAAATCCCTCTAAAAATAAAAGTAGGTTAGATTTAAATCACTCAGTTTATGACCACCACAAAAACCTGAATAATTAATTGTCCAAAAATTCCTTGTTGCCTTTTAATGTGAATAAAGTCAACAACAGAGTCCCATATCTTCAATAATTAAATCAAAAACCTGGATAATTGTCCAACACAAAAACCTGAATAATTAATTGTCCAAAAATGCCTTGTTGCCTTTTAATGAGAATAAAGTCAGCAACAGAGTCCCATATGTTCAAAAATTAAATCAACAATCCTGGATAATATTTCCCCTTTTTACCCCAAAGTCACAATCCAAAAATGAAAAAATCCAAAATTATCTCGCTTTCCCCCCCAAAAGAGATATTTAAAAAATGAGAGAGAGTGGTACCACCCAAAAAACCCCAAAAAGAGAAGTAAAGTCCAGATCTCACCGGGAGCGTTTTTCCTTCCTCCCTGTGACGTCCTCTTGCACCTGGCGGCGTTTCCTGTGTGCAAACTCTGATCCAGTCTTTAAAACACACAATCTGCGGCGCTGGGATGAACTTTGCTTGCGGTTTAATGTCTTATCTTTGCTTTTTTTAACTTGTTTTACACGTTAAGCCAACTTGAGTCTCCCGCTGCGCAGATCTGTCTGTGTGCCTCTTCCTCTTCAGCTGCGTGGCTCCAGCTGCGTCTCTCGCGCGGCTGCACACGCCCCTTTTTATCTCCCAAGTTCAACCACACCTGAAAACCTGCATGATACTGCCCAAAATCAGCTTTAAAAAGTGGAAACATGGAATGATTTTAACAATGAAATAACAAGCATCTGTTCTACAAAACAGTTTGCTTCCTCTATTTTTTTACAATTATTTACTATTTTTTCATGCAGAGAAAAACTAACATTTTGGTTATGTTACAAAACTTTTATTATTTTATTTTTATTACATGTTTGTGCTGCTGTGTGGAGTAATGTTTTTCTATGATATTAGTGCTTAGTGTATTTTTAGTTGATATTTTTCTTAAGCCCGAGATACACTCATGCGTCCTCAGGTACGCCACTCTACGCGCGTATTTTGTGCGCATGTGTTTTGCTGATATGCTTCAGCATATGTCAGAAACTATACGCTCGCGTTCTCCTTGTTGTAATATGAGCAGCTGCACACGGAGGGGACTCAACTGAGCTCGCTGATTGGTTACTTGCTGACACGCCTACTGAAATGATTGACAGCCAGCTCATGTAGCGCCTTGAAGACCGCGGCGGTGTTCATGCGGTGTTTCTACTATATATGTTGTAAAAAGTTCTCTCAGAAATAAAAATAATAACAGGGAGTGCTTTTCCTGCAGCACACAGCCCACCAGGGATATTTAAAACATCGCCGCACCCAGGTAGGACCTGAATTCATTCATTTCAATCATCGAGTGAACGGAGGAAGAAGCGGTTACTTGACTTTAGGCAAAAAAACAAAAGAAAAGGCCCGATCAGCGATAAAGAAGGGGAATTTATTTAATTTGTGTAACATACAAAACAGTCCGGCGCCGGGGAAGTTTATGTTCAGACACAGTAGTAAAAAAATACTTTTGCGCGTACGTGCCCTGAGGGGCTACGCGGGGCTACGCTTTTGCCACAGCGTACGTACGCTGCGTATAGGCGTATCGTGAGGACGCTCGAGTGTATCTCGGGCTTAAGTTCACATCTTAGATGTATTACTGAACTGGGAGCCTGTGTAAATAATCTTGTTTATCACATGTACCACATGTGGTGCGAATGACAATAAAGGTTCTCTCTGACTCTCACTCAGAGACTGTGACTTAGATAAAATCTTGGCACCTTCTTTTGGGGTATTGTCTTTCAAATTGGGTGTTTAACCAACCAGCCAACTGTCAGGACACTGTCCTCCTGTCTAAATCTCTGCCTGTGCTAAAACAGCCAATCAGTGAGTCAGTGGGTGGGACTTGGATTTGCCAACTGAGATTGAATATTGTCACACTGAACCGCAGGTGGGGAGGCTGAAAATGAAAAGGCAGTTTGCTCTGTAGTTCAATGACAATTAGCAGTGTTGAATAAGAAAATGAAAATGATTTAATCTTAATTTTATTTCTGACTCAAAAAAGGCAGCTTGACTTTGAAATTAAAAAGCATTTCTGCTATTTCATTTTAATTTTCAAAATTGACATTTCAAAATGAATTTTGGCCACTTTTTACTAAGACATATATTGAAAATTAAATGTTAAATGTTATTTTACTTATCATTTTAATTAAGTTACAAATTGAGCAGTCTCGAAGAAGAAAATGAAAATGCAGTTTGGTTTATTCATTTTTAATTTTATTTATGACTCAAAAAAGGCAGCTTGGCTTTGAAATGAAAAAGCATTCCTGCTAAACCATTTTAGTTTTCATTTCATCTCATCCGCTTCCATACATTTTTTTTATATTTTGTACATTATCATTTATGGGATTGTCTTGTATTGTGTTTCTTTTGTAAAAAAAATGAACAAATTTAATAAACATAAACATAAACTAATGAGCACATGACCGAGAGTTTAGTGAATAACCCGTTTGATGACACAGAGTCCAGTGTTAAAAACTTTGTGTTGTGTGGTAATGTGTGAGAAAGTTTTTTGTGTTAAGGCAGTTCAAATGGGAGGGGAGGCAGAGCAGGCAGAGTGTTTAGCATCCTGACTGCCTGATGAACAGAGCTGTCACTCAGTCTGCTGGTTCGAGCCTGGAGACTTCTCAGTCTCCTCCCTGATGGCAGCAGTCTGAAGCAGCTGTGTAGTGGGTGTGTGGGATCACCTGCCATGCAGAGGGCTTTCCGAGTGAGGCGTTTGCTGTGTAAGTCCTGCAGTGAGGGCAAGGAGGTGCCGACGATCTTCTCAGCTGCTCTCACGATGCGCTGGAGGCTCTTGCGGCAGGATGCAGTACATGCACCAAACCACACAGTGATGCAGCTGGTCAGGACACTTTCTATGGCACCTCTGTAGAAGGTGCACATGATGGGGGTTGAAGCTCCAGCCCTTTTCAGCTTGCGGAGAAAGTAGAGACGCTGGTGAGCCTTCTTGGCCAGTGATGCGGGTTGCATGAGCGCTTGTGCCATGGGCAGCTTGCATGTCTGGAAAGGCACCATTAATGCAGAGAACTATGTTCAGGTTCTAGATCAACATATGCTCCCATCTAGACTAGGGGTTGAACGAGTACATAATTTTTAAGCTCGACATTAACATAAAAAAACTCGAGTGGCACTCGATTAGTCAATGACGTCACAGTGTCATGATGCAAAATAAATAAATAAATATAAATGCATAAAAACATCTTTACAAAAAGAAAAAAAAATACCAACAAAACATTGGGAGCATTTATTATGCTCCTATCATTTATCATACTGCAGATAAGTCACAGGAAAAACAAAACTATGTTAATATTAAAAGTGAAAGTAAGGCGCTGAAACCAAAACTTAACAAATGGGGCCACAGCCACACCGTACCACCGCCTGCAGTGCTGTGCAATTTAGGTTTACTTTTAGAGATTGTGTTTATATGTTTTTATCTAGAGAGATGCATATTTGCTGCTTTTTGTTTGTGAAACGAGAGAGGACGCCGTTTTGGCCGTGTTATATATGTGACCTGCAATGCAACACTGCCCCCTGCTGTCACAATCTACTACAGTGTTCAAAGAAAAGAAAATCTACAGGAAGTTGATTCAATGAATAGCGCAATTTATAAAATTATAAACCGTTTTACCTTTTTGACAAAACTGGGCCTGCTCCATTAACATCCGTGCGCACAAAGGAATCCAAATCCAGCTAAAAGCTTCCCCGCGCTCTGTTTTTATCACGTGATGTGACGTACTGACGTTACCGCAACGTGATGACGTCACTACGGGTACTCGAGGTGGACAAAAAAAGCCTCGATAAAAGTCAAAGCACTCGATCTGTCAAAAACTCTTACTCTATTAAAGCATTAATCTAGACGTCATCTTTCAGGGAAGACCCTGCATTTTTCAACAAGATAATGCCAGACCACATTCTGCAGCAATCACAACATCATGGCTACGTAGGAGAAGGATCCGGGTACTGAAATGGCCAACGGGGCGGCCGTGGCGTAGTGGTAATGGCAGTCGTTCCTCGATCGGAAGGTTGGAGGTTCGAATCCCGGTTCCCCACACCATGTGTCATGTCCCTGGGCAAGACACTTAACCCCGAGTTGCTCCCGGTTGGACTGGAAAGGTGCCTTGCATGGCAGTCTGCCGCTACCGGTGTATGAATGCGTGTATGAATGGGTGGATGGTTGGTATTGTAAAGCACTTTGGGGCTCCTCACAAGGGGCTAGAAAGCACTATACTGTATAAATAAGCTCCATTTACCATTTTACCATAGAGAACACTTGGTGCATCATATCCACGCCCTTGTCCAAGTAAAACCCGTGACACTTCTTGGGCTGAATGCTCAGCCCCGTCAGTTGGGAAAATTCCTCCAAGATCCCAAGACTCCCATTCATTGTCTCCACCAACCCAGACACCAGAACCAAATCCTCAGCGAATTACAATGTGGAGATCGAGTGAGATCCCCAGCTTAACCCGAATCTGGCCATTCGTTAGAGTCTATGGATAAGGGGATCCATAGCTAGGTTGAAAAGCAAAGGGGACAAGGGGCAAATCACCTTCCCCACCACCAGAGAGGTGACATTCCATGTCCCAGTAGTCAGATTCTGTAGCCGAGGATCAGACCATCAGGGTCCCTGCCCTCAGCCACCACCCATCCCACATTGCACCTGACCCCTTTGGCCCTTCCCACAGGTAATGAGCCCATGAAGATGATTTAGATAAACAAAATTGGGATGATGTTTATTTAGATGATATGAATAAATCTTATGAAAAGTAAAGGTGAGGAACAACAAATGCCTAGTTAAGACATTGTAGTGATACAACCACCTTGGAAACACTTCTCTGATCGCTCTCAGTAATGAACTTTTTGGGAGTCATTCCCGAAGGGACAGTAATACTTTTATTACATTTATTTGAATCAAAATACATTATTTCAGAAGTGACTTCCTTTTAATGTGTGTTAATTCTGAATTAATTCTGAGAATAACTTGTCATTGTTTGATCATGTTTTATGCTGTTACCAATGATGGTCACTTCTTCATATGATGAATCAAAAACTATGGCAAAGTTGAAATTTATGTCAAGCTGAGCTTTTCAGAGTTGTTTTAAGAAGGTTGCCACGTGAATCAGAGCCTAATCTAAATATCTTTAGAACTGGTGGCTATGAGTCTGGCTGTCCTGAATACTATCTTCTCTGTTATCCTGAAATGGCCTTCACATTTTCAGCTTTCTGACCGAGCAAATGCCCTCCCGTTCTCGGAAAAACAACCTATGAGCAGTTGGGATTAGCGGAGTCAAGCCCCTTCTCTTAAAAGGCCCCACTTCCTGTCCGGGGTCAGAATCTGGTGAGAAAGTAGAGATGAAAGCCTTTCACCTTTTCTACTGGTACGTCTGACCATTAAGCCAAAGGTCTACGTAACCAGTAAAGGACTTATAACACGCCTGTTATAAGTTCACTTCCAGTAGTAAAAAGCTCTGTCTTGAGTGAGAATTCCTCCTGAAGAATGTTGATGCTGAAAAGCTGAACCAGAACCCATCGTCATCACTCGACTGATTTGAGGCCGACACACAGACAGACAGTGTGAGCAAACCGGCGACCTGCTGTTGGAGAGAGCGGGACGAACAAACAGTCTCTGTCCATCGTCAGGAAACCCCTCTTACCAGAAGAAGACTTCAAAGGTAAAGAGTGCTGTTTGTTTACAAACTTGGACTGGACCGGGTCGAGCTAATGTCAGCAGAGGATGTGAAATGCTGGTTACACATTCTGTAGACAACTTTTACTTCAATTTCTTCCCTACTCCTCCTAGACTATCTTCTTATATTTTCTGAAACCAGAAACTCTAAGTAATGTGCCTGCAGTGTTAAGTAAATATGACTTTACTTGTCTGTTGTTTTTAAAATGAAATCTGTCCACAGTAGTTGTATATGAAAGAAAAATCAGACCCAATCTTTATCCTCATGTGATGTAATTTATTGATTTTTTATTAAATGATTCAGTTTCTGCTGTTTCAACATAAGTAACATTTACTGTCAATTAAATTCCGTCACTCACAATTTTTTGGCTGAACCCCTCGTTGGATTCGTCTGAGTCTCAGCTAAAAGAGCAACCATGGGCTCGTGGGATCAGACGCTCAAAACCGGAGCTATTAACAAAATAAAAGAGGGTTTAGTTTTAGTTTTCCTGGAACCATAAGGGTCCAACTAGGATGTACTACAGTGACATTAGGGCAAAATATCTTAGCACTATCCCTAGCAAATATATTTTGTTTACATTATATGTAATTTTTTGTCCAACACATCAGTTGATCCTTACCTCTGTGTGTTTATGTTTGTTGCAGATTTACCAACCAACCAGCAAAGATGACAGTCACCAAAGAGAGACTTACCTGTCCTATTTGTTACAAATTCTACGTGGCTATGAGTTACCACCTGCAAAGGTCCCACTCTATTAAGAATGCGGATGAGCGCACGCTTTTACTGAACTATTGTTCAGGTAGGGTAAATATTAGAAAAGAGCATTGCCCAGTGGAGGGATGTTTATATAGAAATCCCCGGCTGGACAAGCACTTATCGAGCAGCCATCCCGAATTAGACCAGGACGAGAAGGATAGGCTTATCTCTTCATTGAAAAAAACTAACAATTAGGAAGCTTATAACCCTGAGGAAAACAAACCCAGAGCCACCAATGCTATCTTTCCTTGACTTGGAGGAAGAACCAGTAGAAGAATACGAACAGCAGGTGGATGTCGAATTTGATCCGGAGGAGACGTTGGGAGAGGGGACATCATTTTGTCAAATGTGTCACCAGAAAGAGCGGCAAAATGCTCACCTGAAGGACCAGTTGGGAGACCTACGTGTGAAGTATGAACAGCTCACACGTAGGTATATCAGACTGCGTAAAGGGCTGGTGAGTCACATGAAATGTTCACAAAACAGTCATATTTTGATGAGAATGTGTCGGTAACATATGATTGCTTTCACAGACAAAAAGGCAAAGTCAAGAGCAGCCCCAGGATTCAGACCACGAGTTAGATGCCCTATCACCATCACCACCACGGGAGACACACCCGCCAGGCTCACCAGCCCAGGAGCCAGCCTCCCTGCCAACCCACCACCCAAAAAATTCAAGACCCCATCGCCACATCCTCAAACCTCCCAGCCTGCAAAAATGCCAGCACCAGCGCCCAAGAAACCTGGTGCTAAGCGGAAGGAATTTCCCATTCCTTCTTATTGCGGTAGGTAAACAGTAACAAAGGCGTGTATTTTATGTGATATTGTGGGCCTAAAGGTATTTGTTTTTCCTTTCTCACCAGCCCAAGAGCCAGCATCACCACCCCAGGAGCCAGTCTCACCAGCCCAGGAGCTGGAGAAGGAGAGAGGAAGAAATAAGGGGAGGGGAGGAGCAGGAAGAGGAAGAGAAGATGGAGGAAGATAAAAGCCCAAGGCCACAGGTGAGTTTTATAAAAAAAATTGCATTTTTCCACATCTTTGCAAGGAATGTCAATTGTTTAGGTCTCCTAATTACAGCAAAGAGAAGAGGAGCTCCTGCAGACGACAACATATGGGGCAGCCCTTCCGCCTGAAAAAGAAAGGACCCCCAAAAAACAAAGGTAACACACACAAACTGTATTCACAACAGTTCAAGGTGTAACAGTTGATTTTTTAAATTAATATTTCTGTTTTTTTACACTCAAGGGGGAAATGTTCAGAGACATAATGATAAGGATCAGCCCACTCACGTCAAAGACCAAAGCATCACAAGTGCTCACTGCGAGGGCCAAACGAGCTCTCCTGAGGCAGGAGCGAAAAGCCAAAGGGGAAGGACCTGAAGGAGAAGAAGAAGAAGGAGAATGAGGTGTTCTTTGTTTAAGTTTGATGGGGTTGTGTTTTTTAAACCTTTTTTACTTTTAAACAATGGTTATTAGAAAATTTGGGATATTTTAGTGTGGTTTTTTTCTGGTAAACATAATTTGGTTTTGAGGTGTTCTTTGTTTAAATTTGACGGGTTGTGTTTTTTAAACCTTTTTTACTTTTAAAACGATGGTTATTACAACATTTGGGATACTTTTAGTTTTTTTTTCTGGTAAACATAATTTGGTTTTGTTCATTATAAACATTTGTTAGTTTGATTTAATTGTTCATATGTTGTTTTTGGTTCATGTTTATTTTTTTACAGAGTGTGTATTTTAGTAGGTAACTTTTTTATTAATAAAATATTTTGACACATCTGTTCTTCATTGATCCTTTGAAAATGTAGCAAACCGACACTTTGGACACTGAGGCCTGGGTAAAGAAGAACCACGCGTACCCTGGGGTAGTCTGTTGTTCTATACCCAGGGAAGAGACACCGAGGCCTGGGTAAAACCCCAGCCGGTGCCCCCTCCCTGCCTGGAGCCTTGTTCACCAGTCGAACCTGCGTGCCTACACTTAATTGACACTTGTTTAAACTGGGACATTTGGGGGACGAATATTTAGCTCTAATGTCCCAGAAGTACCCCCTGGGTGGACCCTCATGTCCCCTTGGGTTATGACCATACGCCCATAAAGCTCCAGTTACGGATAGTGTTCAAAATGGGACATTTGGGGGACAGATATTTAGCCCAAATGTCCCAGCATTACACCTGGGATGGGCCCATGAAAGTCCCATTGGGTGGGACATTTGGGCTAATAACGTCCCCATTACAGTATAATGTAGCCGAAATATCCCAATTTCTGTAAAATTTCAGGTACCCATAATTCATAGCGTGAATGGAGGAGTGACACCAAACTAACCGAGTGTGGTCAGGGTGTCCAGCTGATCAGGTCCTGTGAGTTTGAGCTCTTTGTGAACTTCCTAAGAGGGCCTAGAGCCTACCAAGGTCAAAAGGTCAGGCCAATATATAGATGCCCGTAATTCATAGAGGAAAGCAGCTAGGGACACAAAATTATCAAGGTTACAGTAGGACTCCAAGATGATGACATCCTGAGCATTTGAAGTAGTTTGCTTGTTTCTGGAGGAAAATGTAAAAATGTATTTACTTGGGCATTGGGAAGCTATGTGCGTGCTTCCTGTGACCGCCAAATGCCCAAAAGGGGTTGAACTCTAAATACTAAAGCAGGAACATGTCTGTGTTGGTTTATGCCAAGAACCTAGCAGATGTACAACTATTTAATATTTTATTTAATTAAAATCATTCATTCATTCAAGAGACAAAATAAAACAAATTCATCAAAAAGAAAACATTGAATGAAAAGAGTGTAGAAAGAAGAAAAAAATCTTATATCATCCCCTTATTTAAAATAATATATAAAATAACTTTAAACATATAATCACTTAACTGCATATCTGTAAAATTAACTGAATTATAACCATTTTTGAGTTGGCTTATTTCAATTGCCTGTTGCAGCCATCTTCAATTCAATTGTATCCAAAAGTTCATCAGCAGTAAAGAAACAGTTTATTATTTCTTGAAAGATTTTTCAAGATCTGTCCAGCGGGTCATGAGATATTTTGCTAACAGACCGACACAATGGCCCTCATGCACGAACCGTTCGTACGCAGATTTGTTCTTAAACTGTGCGTACGAGTGATTTAGGATCATTTGTGGCATTCAACAATGTTTTCGTATCCTAGGATTTTTCTCAGATACGAACAAAATTTACGAGTGGTCCGGACCTGTCGTATATTTTACGAGCAGTCGGTCCGCTGTTATCCAGATGGATTTCCTTCACTAATAACTTCATATTTCGTTATTTAGAAAATATTTTGGGTTTAAAAAAATCACGCACCATAATTATTCTTGACAATAGGTTATTCTGTTTGAATTAGAATTATAATTTTAAGTTTAATTTGTCTGGTGTGTCGCGCAGGCCGTGCGCTCCCCTTGGTCATCAAAGCCGCTCCTCATATTAACACCCAGGTACATAAAATCCCCATACACCGCCGCAGAACAAGTACGAATTATACTGATCTTGTGCCAAACACCATCGGAGCAATTGATTATTATATCTGATTCGAAATATAACCTGCAGAATGTAGTTGCGCCCTGACCAGGAGGTGCGCACTGACCAGGAGGTGCGCGCATCATTTGTGCTGCAAAACATGTTGGCACGCATCTTGCAGCGTGGCATTTATTGTCCACCATCTCCTGACCACCTCCTGTCCGTGCTGCGGCGAGATGTTTGTTTGAAGCCATTTTCAGATCAAACCATTTATTCTTGATTTCTGATACTGTACGACCCACGGGAGACAAAACATATGCACTACAATATTAATATGATGTTAACTGTAGTTTCGAGACATTTTAAAATGCTTCTGTTGAAAAACACATCCGACACTTGCGGGGGGGTGGGGTAGCGGTGCGCCACAGCTCTTCTGAATAAGTGAAACTGTAACACAGTACACTAAAATTAAAGGTATTTGACCATCCGACACTTGCGGGGGGTGGGGGGGTAGCCACAGCGCCACTGAGAGCAGATCTCCGAACGCGTGAAGTTCCTCCTTTTACTTCGAGTTTGAATGAATGGACACTTCCTGCTGTCTGAAGGCAGGAAGCGTGGCCTTATATGGTGTTTTGAGGGGTGGAAATTATGTAAATTACCTTCCCGCGAGCACGCGCAGGTGAGTAGAACAGGTGGGATCCATCAACTTTAAGCAGCCCGTTTACACGCTTTTCCTGTGGATAGAAGACTTTGTTGGATCTGACGTGGCATGTTCGTACGAACGCTTCGTACGAACAAAAGTAGGAGAAATTTAGGATAAAAATACGAACATTTTCGTGCATGAGGGCCATTGATTCCAAATAAATAACGTTATAATTTTAAAGTAAGATCTTATGCATTCTAACAGTCCTTTAAAAATGCTTTGGGAATGAGTCTCAGCTATTACCACACCAAATTTTGTCTCAATTTCTTGTCAAATTGACTGAGTTGTAGTCAATTTTGTGATTTTTAAGTTCAGTTAGCTGTGGCAGCCATCTTGAATTGGATGTTCTTTAAAAGTCAACCAGTCGTAGAGAGCCATTCAGTGATTATTTCTTGAAAGTTTAATCAAAATCTGTTCAGTTATTCATAAGATATTTTGCTAACAGACAGATGCAGAAAACATATTTTGCTAACAGACAGATGCAGAAAACAAACATACCGGTAATTGACTTTTGGAAGCATGTGATGAAAAAGAGACTGGGTGAAAGGAACTACTTAAAAGTTTTAAGTAGTTACGTTTCGCCAAGAGAAGATTAATCTTCTCTCTACAGACAAGTACAGTGCAGACAAATATATTCATGCATGTCCAAAACTGAACCAAGACTTCACCTAACGGTTATTTTCACTATCATTTTATTTGCTTCTTAATATATTTTCTTCAGTCAATACAAATACTGTCTGTAAAATGTTTTATATTTTTCCCATTTGATTTTTTTAAAACCATTTTATTTGCCCATTTACACCTCCAGATGCAGGAAAAGAGCCACCTGCATCATGAAAGACCTCACTCACCCAGCACACTCACTCTTTGCCCCACTCCCCTCAGGACGGAGGTTGAGGAGCATCAAATGTAGAACCACTAGACTGAGGAACAGCTTCTACCCTGAGGCTGTTAGACTCATGAATAAATAAATAATAAGAATAATCACTGTGAAATATCACATCATGCTGATGCTGATCTGTTTTCTTGTTGCTGTGTTCATCTGTGACCATCTGCTCATACAGACTCATGTTCGTGCTGCTGTTTATAATGAGTTTTTCTACTACATTAGGGCTTAGTGTATTACTAGTTGATGTTTTTCTTAGGCTCGGGTGGTTGCTGAGGCAAAAACTCGGGCGTGGGAGGAGTTCGGAGAGGCCATGGAGAATGACTTCCGTACGGCTTCGAGGCGATTCTGGTCCACCATCCGGCGTCTCAGGGGGGGAAAGCGGTACGCGACCAACACCATTTATGGTGGGGATGGCGTGCTGTTGACCTCAACTCGGGATGTTGTGAGTCGGTGGGCGGAATACTTCGAAGACCTCCTCAATCCTACTGGCACGTCTTCCACTGAGGAAGCGGAGCCTGGGGACTTTGGGTCGGGCTCTCCAATCTCTGGAGCTGAGGTCACCGAGGTGGTTAAAAAGCTCCGCGGTGGCAGGGCTCCGGGGGTGGATGAGATTCGCCCTGAGTTCCTTAGGGCTCTGGATGTTGTGGGGTTGTGTTGGCTTACGCGACTCTGCAATATCGCGTGGACATCGGGGGCAGTTCCCTTGGATTGGCAGACTGGGGTGGTGGTTCCCCTATTCAAAAAGGGGGACCGTAGGGTGTGTTCCAACTATAGGGGGATCACACTCTTAAGCCTCCCTGGTAAGGTCTATTCAGGGGTTCTGGAGAGGAGGGTCCGTCGGATAGTCGAACCTCGGATTCAGGAGGAGCAGTGTGGTTTTCGTCCTGGTCGTGGAACACTGGACCAGCTCTACACCCTCAGCAGGGTCCTGGAGGGTGCGTGGGAGTTTGCCCAACCAGTTTACATGTGCTTTGTGGACTTGGAGAAGGCATTCGACCGCGTCCCTCGGGGGGTTCTGTGGGGGGTACTCCGGGAGTAT
Source organism: Garcialebias charrua (assembly GCA_038048925.1). Taxonomy (NCBI): domain Eukaryota; kingdom Metazoa; phylum Chordata; class Actinopteri; order Cyprinodontiformes; family Rivulidae; genus Garcialebias; species Garcialebias charrua. The sequence continues at coordinate 23,526 of JBBPBX010049461.1, forward strand.
GGGGTACCAGGCCCATTGATATGGGCTGTTAGGTCCCTGTACGACCGGTGTCAGAGCTTGGTCCGCATTGCCGGCAGTAAGTCAGGCTCGTTTCCGGTGAGAGTTGGACTCCGCCAAGGTTGCCCTTTGTCACCGATTCTGTTCATAACTTTTATGGACAGAATTTCTAGGCGCAGCCAAGGTGTTGAGAGGATCCGTTTTGGTGACCTTAGAATCGCTTCTCTGTTTTTTGCAGATGATGTGGTCCTACTGGCTTCATCAGTTCGTGATTTACAACTTTCACTGGAGCGGTTTGCAGCCGAGTGTGATGCGGCCGGGATGAGGATCAGTTCCTCCAAATCCGAGGCCATGGTCTTGAGCCGGAAAAGGGTAGCATGCCCTCTCCGGGTCGGGGAGGAGGTCCTGCCCCAAGTGGAGGAGTTTAAGTATCTCGGGATCTTGTTCACGAATGAGGGAAAACTGGAGCGTGAGATCGATAGGCGGATAGGTGCAGCGTCCGCAGTGAAGCGGGCGCTGTACCGGTCTGTCGTGGTGAAGAGAGAGCTGAGTCAAAAGGCAAAGCTCTCAATTTACCGATCGATCTACGTTCCCACCCTCATCTATGGTCATGAGCTTTGGGTTATGACCGAAAGAACAAGATCTCGGATACAAGCGGCTGAAATGAGTTTTCTCCGCAGGGTGGCTGGACTCTCCCTTAGAGATAGGGTGAGAAGCTCAGTCATCCGGGAGGGACTCGGAGTAGAGCCGCTGCTTCTCCACATCGAGAGGAGCCAGTTGAGGTGGCTCGGGCATCTGGTTAGGATGCCTCCTGGACGCCTCCCTGGTGAGGTGTTCCGGGCATGTCCCACCGGGAGGAGACCCAGAGGAAGACCCAGGACACGCTGGAGGGACTATGTTTCTCGGCTGGCCTGGGAACGCCTTGGGATTCCCCCAGAGGAGCTGCTCCAAGTGGCTGGGGAGAGGGAAGTCTGGGCCTCCCTACTTAGGCTGCTACCCCCGCGACCCGACCCCGGATAAGCGGAAGAAAATGGATGGATGTTTTTCTTAGTTAATCCTAGGTGTTTTACTGTTTTTCTCTTGCATGTTGTTGGATGTAACTGGGACCCCGTGTACATAATCTTGTTTCATCACTTGTACCAGATGTGGTGCAAATGACAATAAAGACTCTGACTCTTAATCACTGCTTTAAAAAAAATAAGAGTCAAGTAAGATTTTGAATGTGTCTTTTTCTCAGAGATGAACGTGCCCCTCTGACAAAACCTCTGGCCCCAGCTAGGCCCCACCAGTACAACTGGTGTAGTGCTTGAAGAGTACTTGAAAGCACATACATTTTATTTGCTTTAAATAATTTAAAATGGAGGTAGAGGTCTGAAATGTTCTGCTGTATTTTGTTGCTGGGCAGAAAACTACAGAAAACTGCTTCGTCATTGTAACACTGTTTTGTTACATCATTATCTCCGTTTCATTTACTGTTCAATCTGTGATTTAATTTATTTTAGCAGTTACACTGGTTGCACAGGAGATGGCAATGTTGTGCCAGAAATGTAGGTGTGGCTACGTGGCCTTCAGGCAGTAAGCTTTAATTAGTACCAGCAGCTGTTTGCCTTTGTTTGCCTCAATTTGCTGCTCAGTGTTTGGCAACCACAGAGATGCTTTTGGTATGCATTTATTTTCAATTATCTTTTGTAAATTAACAGGAGTAATAAGAATTTATTTATTTGTGTGTATATATTTGCTGCATTTTGAAATATAGAGGTAAAGCTTAAATACTATTATTATTACTACTAATTTAAATTTAAATTTAAAGTAATTTATGTAAAT
>JBBPBX010049462.1:0-21122 GCA_038048925.1 Garcialebias charrua
TGCACAGAGCTGAATGCATGGTACACCTTTAGCTGACTGTATTCGAAAGTGGGAACTGTTTGAGTTAGTTTCTGAGCTATCATGCTAGCCTCCAGATTTTATTTGGCTTTGTGGTAATCAGTAGTTATATTTAATGTACTTTATAGAATTTTATGAAATGTCCTAATCCCAGAGCTAGGCTGACAGCAGCTCTGTCACTTGACATGGTGGTCACAAACCCTTTTTCTCGACTAAGTTACTGGTATATTACCTGAACACCTTATTTGTATTGATCTGAATAATGAAAAATAAGCTTGCAAAAAGTGTCTAGCTCCTAAGTTAACATTAAGAAATTAAATTGAAAGTACATTGGATTGTGAAATGCTGTTAATCTTTAACCAGGCAAATCACATCTCTTTTGCAAGGGAGGCCTGGCATGCATGTTTTTGATGTGGGAAGAAACTGGAGTATTTGAAAACCCAAAGTTGCATGCAAACTGCATACTGAAAGAACATGTCCAACTTGGGATTTAACATAGGACCTTCTTGCTGTGAGGAAACTGTGCTAACCACTGAGCCATCGTGCTGCCTATTCATTCAGTCTTGTTTAGACAGATTAATCCTATATTGAGCCTCAATGACTCATAAGCGATACCTGGTTTCAAAGAATGACAATGGACAATAGACAATCATAAGAGGCATACACATGTTAACAAATTAAAATAAGATGGCAAAAAAGTAGCAAAAACATAGGTGAATGTAGAAAACTAAAAACAAGAACATGTCTGCATTGGTTTTTGCCAGGAGTCCAGATTCTTAAAGCCGTTTAGAGAAGTTAAGGTTGGGATCTTCAGATCTTTTTGCAAGATATTCCAGGAAACAGGATTGGAGTAAGAGATGGCCCTTTTGCCTAATTCAGTCCTCACTGAGGGAACATTGCAGGTAATGTCTTGAGAGTGCACGCTGTAGCTGCACTCACACAGACATGTAGGAAGAGATGTATGAAGGTAGCAGACCAAGAAGTGATTTAAAGATGAAAATGTACCAGTGGAAGAGTCTGCGTGCGGTTAATGATGTCCAGTTAAGCAGTGAATACAGGGTGCAGGGGTAGGTATGATAATCACAGCCAGTTATTAATCTTAGTGCACCATGATAGACAGCATCCAACATCTGCAGGGTGCTTGTAGGAGCATCATGTAGATAATGTCACCATAATGAATGGAGGTCTATGGTGCAATCAATGGTTTTACAGTGGCCTTTACAAATGTCAAATGCCAGAACCTTCATTTATTTTATAGATATACTTTTTATACTTTACAGTATACTTCGGGACAGTATTACACCAATGTAATGACGCCAACACAGCAGACGGAGTCCAGCCAAACGGGGTTTATTCAGAAACAGGGACGAGCTGCTATTACCGAGGCTACAGCTCACGCCTTAACACTAGGATGACTGAATTTTCAAGATCCTGAGGACAAACCCCCTCCTTCTCTTCAACCATTAGTAGGCCATTAACTGCCTTTTGTTATAAATATGCGTGCACACAACTCAGACACCCCCACCACACCAGACTGCATTCCAATGTTTCCACCAGGTAAGTAAGTCTCTGCGAGGCCCTGACCAATTCACACATAACAGACCCTGAAGTTATCTCACAGTTGAACATTTTGGGACATCCACTGAACGGAAAGCTTTGTCTGCTCCAGAACAAGTTTATGCATACAATTGTCTTATTCTGCTGTGCTGATTATCCTATAACCCCGATGTTCTGTCAAATAAATTATTTTGCTTACAAGTACTATCTCTCTCCTTGTCCTTGGCACATGTATATACGGTGCATTCCGACACATGCAGGTGGCCCATTGCTGTGTTCTACAACATGCTTGACCTATTGTTGTCCGTCATCTGACGGACCGACATAGGTCACATGACATGAAGTCAACTGACGGACCGACATAGGTCACATGACCTGAGGTCAACTGACGGACCAACACAGGTCACATGACCTGAGGTCAACTGACGGACCGACATAGGTCACATGACCTGAGGTCAACTGACGGACCGACACAGGTCACATGACCTGAGGTCAACTAACGGACCAACACAGGTCACATGACCTGAGGTCAAGTGACGGACCAACACAGGTCACACGACATGAAGTCAACTGACAGACAGGTCACATGACATGAGGTCAACTGACGGACCAACACAGGTCACATGACCTGAAGTCAAGTGACGGACCAACACAGGTCACATGACCTGAGGTCAACTGACAAAATGACACAGGTCACACGACATGAAGTCAACTGACGGACCGACACTGGTCACACGACATGAGGTCAACTGACGGACCAACACAGGTCACATGACCTAAGGTCATGTGATGGACCAACATAGGTCACATGACCTGAGGTCAACTGACAAAACAACATAGGTCACACGACATGAAGTCAACTGACGGACCGACACAGGTCACATGACCTGAGGTCACATGACCTGAGGTCAACTGACACAACGACACAGGTCACACAGCATGAGGTCAACTGACGTACCAACATAGGTCACATGACCTGAGGTCAACTGACACAACGACACAGGTCACATGACCTGAGGTCTACTGACGGACCGACACAGGTCACATGACATGAAGTCAACTGACGGACCAACACAGGTCACATGACCTGAGGTCAACTGACAAAACGACACAGGTCACACAACATAAGGTCAATTGACGTACCGACATAGGTTACATGGCATGAGGTCAACTGACGGACCGACACAGGTCACATGTCGTGAGGTCAACAAACGGACCAACACTGGTCACATGACCTGAGGTCAAGTGACGGACCAACACAGGTCACATGACATGAAGTCAACTGACAGACAGGTCACATGACATGAAGTCAACTGATGGACCGACACAGGTCACATGACCTGAAGTCAAGTGACGGACCAACACAGGTCACATGACCTGAGGTCAACTGACAAAATGGCACAGGTCACACGACATGAAGTCAACTGACAGACCGACACTGGTCACACGACATGAGGTCAACTGACGGACCGACACAGGTCACATGACCTGAGGTCAACTGATGGACAGACACAGGTCACATGACCTAAGGTCAACTGACGGACCGACACAGGTCACATGACCTGAGGTCAACTAACGGACCAACACAGGTCACATGACCTGAGGTCAAGTGATGGACCAACACAGGTCACACGACATGAAGTCAACTGACAGACAGGTCACATGACATGAGGTCAACTGACGGGCCGACACAGGTCACATGACCTGAAGTCAAGTGACGGACCAACACAGGTCACATGACCTGAGGTCAACTGACAAAATGACATAGGTCACACGACATGAAGTCAACTGACGGACCGACACTGGTCAGATGACCTGAGGTCAACTGATGGACCGACATAGGTCACATGACCTGAGGTCAACTGACGGACCGACACAGGTCACATGACCTGAGGTCAAGTGACAGACCAACACAGGTCACATGACCTGAGGTCAACTGACAAAACGACACAGGTCACACGACATAAAGTCAACTGACAAACCGACTCAGGTCACATGACCTGAGGTAAACTGACGGACCAACACAGGTCACATGACCTGAGGTCAACTGACATACCGGTATAATGGACCAGATTGCACATTTATATACGGAGCGGCCCATTGCCGTGTTCTACAACATGCTTGACCTGGCAGCGATAAATGCTTATGTGTTATACAAGGCTTGCACTGGGTCCAAGGATTTTGGACTGAGGGGTAGGGGGTGGGGGGGTGTAGGTGTAGAATTAATGGGTCATTAGCAGGGTCATTAGCATGTGAATCGACATTATATAGCCCACTGAAAGGGACCGGGGGATTTGGAAGCCAAGTTCCCTTGCGCAAAAAAGCGCAGCCTTAGTCAAATTAGTGATAAACCCTTTTTGCAGGAAGGTTTGCCACCAAAGTACAGAGGACACTGGGACCTGGTCTGGCCCTGTTTCCCGGCCGTGTCCGTCCTCCTCCGGGGTCTCAGCCAACGACCCCCTAAAGCTTAGGGCTCCCGTTGCCTCCTACATGGCCATCACCAAGGTCGAAGGGCTCACGGACCAGGGTTTTCCCACCGTACCTCCCCTAGAACCCAGTTTGTCTACTGTCTTTGGGGTGAGAGCAGCGAAACACGTCTGACGGCGTATCACCCCACTATCGCACCATGAACAGCTCACCGCAAAGCTGATGGACAAAATCCATCAGTGCTCGTCGCAAGTGGGGGCAACAACTAACATCGCTCTGTTAGCCCTTAGCATAGCTAAGGAGGCAAAGGAACCGAACCCGTTCTCCATATAACCGGACCAGATCGGCACTGCAACGGACACGCTCACCAACCTGTGTGCGGCGCTTGCAATGTGTTCCACCCGTATCTCATCATAGGCAACATTGTTGCAAAGACAGATGTGGCTGAAACTGTCTCCGTCCATTCCAGAGGATGTTAAAAAAGGACTCCTGGAAGGTCCTATGTCCCCAGATGGCATCTTCGGTCCCCATTTCCAGTTGGTCCTGAACCAGCTGCAGTCCTCATCTGATGCCCTGGAACAAGTGCAGAAACACGCGACCCTCCCCCAAACAGACTTCCGTGGTGCTCGGACACCTGGCCACTGGCTATATCAAAGCAGGTTCCACTGCCAGCAGCAGAGATGTCTACAGCTGCTGCAACTTTTTCTGGGGGCCACCATCAGCTTCCCCCAGAGGACAAAAGTCCCAGATGCATCAGAGACCTGAGACATTCCGAATCAGAGGCTGACAACAGACTTCATGGTAGGAACCAGACGTAGGACACACGGAGAAGGCTGTTTAAGATATGACAGTGGGGGGTGTGTTTGATGAGATGAGCACTGGTTTTAAAGTGAAAAATAAAAAAACTCTCTCAAAAAGTGGAGTTTTTCATTCAGACAGGTTGAATTAATCTGTTCCGTCTTTTATAAACACATCCTCCACATTTAATAAGAAGATTGACCTGAGGCAACTTTTCAAAAGTAAAAAAAAAGAAAAACTCTTTTGGTGTAATGATACACAAACAGTCGGTGCAGTTGCACTCAGAGACTCCTCCATGCACCCACCAGTCCCGCCTCCTCACCTGTCAGAGGAGACTAGCGCTGACAACTGTCAGAAAACACAGAGTGGTAAGATAATTAACAAAAAGATATTGCCCAAACAACACAGGGACCTTTCTGTCCCCACACACTCAGGTAAAAAACAATTAACCTCTGTAGTTAAAGCAAGAGCTTTATGCAAGGGTCATCCGTCTCTCTCTCCTGTCAGCCTGACAGAAGCGAGCGCTGAAGGTGAACCTCCACGGAAGCTGTGCTTGTTTTGTTCACCCGCTAACGACAGTTCTTCTGCCCAACCGGGCACAGCCGGGGAACACTGTAAAAACTGTTACACAGAAGCTGATAAACAGCCCTTTTCATGCCAGCCTCCCATAGGTCAGTATGGGCGATGCCAACTCGATAGCCGTAGAGGCTTATTTATTCTCCATCACGAGACAAAACATCCACATGCTCCCATTCTCAGAGTGCAGCATAACATGGAAGGAAACTTGCAGTTTGAACAAATGGCTGCATCCATAAGGGTTACACTCTGTAGCTTGCGAAAACATCACCAAAATTCAACGTGTGTTAGAAACCAAGCTAACATCTCCATACAAAGGTGTGATCATCCAATCAGAACTGATGGAGCTTCTAGGAAAATATGTAATTTACAGAGTTCCCCTGGGAGAGGAGGAAGCCGTTTTTACTGCCGGTACTTCCTGGTTCCAAAGAAATCAGGGGCGGGGGGGTGGCGCTCAGATCATATCTGGACCTGTCAGCTTTCAACAAATTCATCATGGAATGACCTTTTCACATGCTGACTATCAACAGCACCGCAGTGGAGAGAGTGGACAGCACCAAGTTCCTGGGAGTGCACGTCTCAAAGGACCTGTCCTGGAGCAGGAACACTGCAGCACTGGCCAAGAAGGCTCACCAGCGCCTCTACTTTCTCCGCAAGCTGAAAAGGGCTGGAGCTTCAACCTCCATCATGTGCACCTTCTACAGGGGAGCCATAGAAAGTGTCCTGACAAGCTGCATCACGGTGTGGTTTGGTGCATGCACTGCATCCTGCCGCAAGAGCCTCCAGCGCATCGTGAAAGCAGCTGAGAAGATCGTCGGCACCTCCTTGCCCTCACTGCAGGACTTACACAGCAAACGCCTCACTCGGAAAGCCCACTGCATGGCAGGTGATCCCACACACCCACTACACAGCCGCTTTAGACTGCTGCCATCAGGGAGGAGACTGAGGAGTCTCCAGGCTCGAACCAGCAGACTGAGAGACAGCTCTGTTCATCAGGCAGTCAGAATGCTAAACACTCTGCCTGCTCTGCCTCCCCTCCCATTTGAACTGCCTTAACACAAAAAACTTTCTCACACATTATCACTCAACACAAAGATTTTAACACTGGACTCTGTGTCATCAAACGGGTTATTCACTAAACTCTCGGTCATGTGCTCATTCAGTTTGCACTACTTCTCATATTTGCACTAATGTTTGTATTACATTACTGCCTATAGTCATACTACTGTTTACATTCACTGTTTACATTTATTAATACTGTTTACATTTATTACTACTGCTTTACATTTATTACTACTGTTTACATTTACACTACTTTTATCTACACTACTGCAGATACATATACAGCATTCTCTGACTAGCCTTATCTAAGGATGCCAAATGTGCCTTATGTGCCTTACTTCATATGCCACTTTGCCTATATACCAACATCAACTACCTCATACATATACTGTGTACATTAACTTATATGCTGCTGTGCCACTCTTTGCAAATGTCAACGCTAGAAACTTCAGTTTATTTTATAGATATACGTTTTATACTTTTTATACTACTATGCAAAAACTCAGGACAGTATTACACTTTTATTATTTCATTTTATGCTTATGTTCATTGGGTGTTTGGTGTTTTAGGGGTGTTTGGTGTTTCAGTGTTGGTGTAAATGTTCATACTTTTATACTATTATGAAAAAACTTAGGACAGTGTTACACTTTTTTACTATTTTATGTTTATTATATGTTTTAGTGTTTAGTGTTTATATGGTTACTGTTTCACCGAGGGACTGAGAGAAACGCAATGTCGGTCCTGTGTATGTCCTGTACATATTGCAGTTCTGACAATAAAGTTGACTTTGACTTTGACTTTGAAATGTGTTCTCAAATATGTGACGCAAGGGGAGTGCTTTGTGTCAATAGATCTGTATGATGCATATTTTCACATTCCTATAATAAACAAACATAGGAGGTTCCTCCATTTTTCTTTCCAAGTGGTCTTCAGTACAACCACCTGCCCTTTGGGCATGCACTCGCCCCATGCACGTTCTCAAAATGCATGGAGGTAGCTCTCCAGCCACTTCAAACAGGACAGATAAAAATCCTGTTTTATCTGGATGATCTTCTGCTGTTATCTCGGTCCAGAAAAGAGGCAGATACACAAACAGTTGTTTTAGTGAAACATCTGTCTCATCTGGGATTCGCCATAAATTGGGAGAAGAGCTCTATAATTCTAGCTCAGCGAATTACATTCCTGGGAGTGAATCTAAATTCAGTTAGTATGACAGCTACCCTGTCAGGACAGAGGAGGGAATCCCTGACGTCACTGCTTCAGTTTGTCTGGTCTCTCAGAACAGTAACAGTGCTGACAGTCATGAGACTATTAGGAATTATGTCAATAGCTTACGTTGTCGTACCGCTAGGGTTATTGTTCATGCGCCGCCTGCAAAGATGATTCAATCGACTGAAAGTCGACTCTGTACATAACAAACGCTTAGAAAAATTCAGTTTTTCTAAAGATGTAATATGTACCATACAAGGAGCACACGGTAAATATACTACAGCTGTTTATGGTTCTAAATGGGCTGCTTTTCAGCGATGGTGCCTAGAAAAAGAAGTAGATCTGACTTCATGCCCCTTGGGCTGCATTTTATCCTACCTGCAGCTGTTGTTGGACAGAAATTTAGCTTTCAGCATAATTAAAACTTATGCTACAGCATTCTCTTCCTGTCATGAAGGTTTCAATAATAGAACAGTTTTAATCATCATTTAGCAAAACCGTTTCTGAAAGGGTTAGGGTTAGGGTTAGGGCTAGGAGCTATGCTGTCAGGGGCTTCATGCCCCTAGAAGGGTCACCCAAGTCAGACAGGTCCTAGGTGAGGGATCAGACAAAGTGCAGCCCAAAAACCCCTATGATGAGTACAATTAATGGACTAAGTTTTCCCTCGCCCGGACGCGGGTCACCGGGGCCCCACTCTGGAGCCAGGCCCGGAGGTGGGGCACGCTGGCGAGCGCCTGGTGGCCGGGCTTTTACCCATGGAGCCCGGCCGGGCACAGCCCGAAGAGGAGACGTGGGTCCCCCTTCCCATGGGCTCACCACCTGTGGGAGGGGCCAAAGGGGTCGGGTGCAATGTGAGATGGGTGGCGGCCGAGGGCGGGGACCCTGGCGGTCTGATCCTCGGCTACAGAAGCTGGCCATTGGGACATGGAATGTCACCTCTCTGGTGGGGAAGGAGCCTGAGCTAGTGTGTGAGGTTGAGAGGTTCCGACTAGAAATAGTCGGACTCACCTCAACGCATGGCTCTGGCTCTGGAACCAGTTTCCTTGAGAGGGGTTGGACACTCTTCCACTCTGGAGTTGCCCCTGGTGAGAGGCGCCGAGCAGGAGTGGGCATACTGGTTGCCCCCCATCTTGGTGCCTGTACGTTGGGGTTCACCCCGGTGAACGAGAGGGTAGCCTCCCTTCGCCTACGTGTGGGGGGACGGGCTCTGACTGTTGTTTGTGCCTATGCACCAAACGGCAGCTCAGACTACCCACCCTTTTTGGAGTCCTTGGAGGGGGTATTGGAGAGTGCGCCTCCTGGGGACTCCCTTGTTCTACTGGGGGACTTCAACGCTCACGTGGGCAATGACAGTGAGACCTGGAGGGGTGTGGTTGGGAGGAACGGCCCCCCTGATCTGAACCAGAGTGGTGTTCTGTTATTGGACTTCTGTGCTCGTCATGGATTGTCCATAACGAACACCATGTTTAAGCATAAGGGTGTCCATATGTGCTCTTGGCACCAGGACACCCTAGGTCGCAGTTCGATGATCGACTTTGTTGTCGTCTCATCTGATCTGCGGCCGCATGTCTTGGACACTCGGGTGAGGAGAGGGGCGGAGCTGTCTACTGACCACTACCTGGTGGTGAGTTGGCTCCGATGGTGGGGGAGGATGCCGGTCAGACCTGGCAGACCCAAACGTATCGTGAGGGTCTGCTGGGAACGTCTGGCAGAGTCTCCCGTAAGACGGAGCTTTAACTCCCACCTCCGGGAGAGCTTTGAACACGTTCCGAGGGAGGCGGGGGACATGGAGTCCGAGTGGGCCGTGTTCCGCGCCTCTATTGTCGAGGCAGCTTATCGGAGCTGTGGCCGCAAGGTTGTTGGTGCCTGTCGAGGTGGCAACCCTCGAACCCGGTGGTGGACACCGGCAGTGAGGGATGCTGTCAGGCTGAAGAAGGAGTCCTATTGGGCCTTTTTGGCTTGTGGGACCCCGGAAGCAGCTGATAGGTACCGGCAGTCCAAGCGGCATGCGGCTCGGGTGGTTGCTGAGGCAAAAACTCGGGCGTGGGAGGAGTTCGGAGAGGCCATGGAGAATGACTTCCGTACGGCTTCGAGGCGATTCTGGTCCACCATCCGGCGTCTCAGGGGGGGAAAGAGGTACGAGACCAACACCATTTATGGTGGAGGTGGCGTGCTGCTGACCTCAACTCGGGATGTTGTGAGTCGGTGGGCGGAATACTTCGAAGACCTCCTCAATCCTACTGGCACGTCTTCCACTGAGGAAGCAGAGCCTGGGGACTTTGGGTCGGGTTCTCCGATCTCTGGTGCTGAGGTCGCCGAGGTGGTTAAAAAGCTCCGCGGTGGCAAGGCTCCGGGGGTGGATGAGATTCGCCCGGAGTTCCTTAGGGCTCTGGATGTTGTAGGGTTGTGTTGGCTTACGCGACTCTGCAATATCGCGTGGACATCGGGGGCAGTTCCCTTGGATTGGCAGACTGGGGTGGTGGTTCCCCTATTTAAAAAGGGGGACCGTAGGGTGTGTTCCAACTATAGGGGGATCACACTCTTAAGCCTCCCTGGTAAGGTCTATTCAGGGGTTCTGGAGAGGAGGGTCCGTCGGATAGTCGAACCTCGGATTCAGGAGGAGCAGTGTGGTTTTCGTCCTGGTCGTGGAACACTGGACCAGCTCTACACCCTCAGCAGGGTCCTGGAGGGTGCGTGGGAGTTTGCCCAACCAGTTTACATGTGTTTTGTGGACTTGGAGAAGGCATTCGACCGCGTCCCTCGGGGGGTTCTGTGGGGGGTACTCCGGGAGTATGGGGTACCAGGCCCTTTGATAAGGGCTGTTAGGTCCCTGTACGACCGGTGTCAGAGCTTGGTCCGCATTGCCGGCAGTAAGTCAGGCTCGTTTCCGGTGAGAGTTGGACTCCGCCAAGGTTGCCCTTTGTCACCGATTCTGTTCATAACTTTTATGGACAGAATTTCTAGGCGCAGCCAAGGTGTTGAGAGGATCCGTTTTGGTGACCTTAGAATCGCTTCTCTGTTTTTTGCAGATGATGTGGTCCTACTGGCTTCATCAGTTCGTGATTTACAACTTTCACTGGAGCGGTTTGCAGCCGAGTGTGATGCGGCCGGGATGAGGATCAGTTCCTCCAAATCCGAGGCCATGGTCTTGAGCCGGAAAAGGGTAGCATGCCCTCTCCGGGTCGGGGAGGAGGTCCTGCCCCAAGTGGAGGAGTTTAAGTATCTCGGGATCTTGTTCACGAATGAGGGAAAACTGGAGCGTGAGATCGATAGGCGGATAGGTGCAGCGTCCGCAGTGAAGCGGGCGCTGTACCGGTCTGTCGTGGTGAAGAGAGAGCTGAGTCAAAAGGCAAAGCTCTCAATTTACCGATCGATCTACGTTCCCACCCTCATCTATGGTCATGAGCTTTGGGTTATGACCGAAAGAACAAGATCTCGGATACAAGCGGCTGAAATGAGTTTTCTCCGCAGGGTGGCTGGACTCTCCCTTAGAGATAGGGTGAGAAGCTCAGTCATCCGGGAGGGACTCGGAGTAGAGCCGCTGCTTCTCCACATCGAGAGGAGCCAGTTGAGGTGGCTCGGGCATCTGGTTAGGATGCCTCCTGGACGCCTCCCTGGTGAGGTGTTCCGGGCACGTCCCACCGGGAGGAGACCCAGAGGAAGACCCAGGACGCGCTGGAGGGACTATGTTTCTCGGCTGGCCTGGGAACGCCTTGGGATTCCCCCGGAGGAACTGCTCCAAGTGGCTGGGGAGAGGGAAGTCTGGGCCTCCCTACTTAGGCTGCTACCCTCGCGACCCGACCCCGGATAAGCGGAAGAAGATGGATGGATGGATGGATGGATGGTTTCTGAAAGGTGCGTGTCGGCTCAGGCCAGTGACGTACATCCTGGTACCACATTGGGACTTAATATTCGTCCTCAGTGCAATAAATAAAGATTCATTCGAGCCCTTGGACCAGATACCTTTGATCTGTCATTTAAAATAGCCTTGTTATTAGCCTCGTTATTTTCAGCTAAAAGAGTGAGCGACCAGTCAGGTCTGTTAGTCACTTCATCTTGTCTCAAAATTCAAGGGGTTGGTAGTTCAGCTGAACTTTGGCCAAATTCTACTTTTATTCCTAAAAGCATAACAAGTTCATTCAGGTCCGGAGTTATTACGCTAGATGGGTTATGTCCTCCACACCACAGAAATGTAGAGGACGAACAATTGCATCTGCTCTGCCCAGTACGAGCACTCAAGTGCTATGTGGCACGCACAGCTGCGGTGCGTAAATCTGATCAGTTATTTGTGCATTTCAGGGAACGATCACAAGGTAAACCTTTATCTTCCCAACGTTTGTCATACTGGTTATGTGAAACTATTTCATATGCCTACAGTTCTTCTGGCTTGCAACCTCCTGATGGACTCAGATCTCATTACACTAGAGGGATTTCAACCTCCACAGCCATGCACAGAGGAGTTTCTGTGCAAGACCTAATAATAATAATAATAATGAATTCAATTTATAACACACTTTTCATTAGTGAAAATCTCAAAGTGCTACACACATTGAATGCTACACACAGTCATACACCGGTAGCGGCAGACTACCATGCAAGGTGCTTTCCAGTCCTACCGGGAGCAACTCAGGGTTAAGTGTCTTGCCCAAGGACACAACGACACATGGTGTGGGGAACACGGATTCAAACCGCCAACCTTCCGATCGAGGGACGACTGCCATTACCACTACGCCACGGCCACCCCACATCTGCTCTGCGGCTTCGTGGTCATCAACGACCACCTCCAACTGTTTTTATGTACCAGATGTCTCTAGGTCTTCACTGATGCATTCAGTTCTCAGGGTTGTGGCAGAGTGATTGTTATTTTTTAGTCAAACAACTGTAAAATAAAATAAATTAAATTAAAAATAAGAAGGAAAAACAACAATAAAACAATTATTGAATACAACACAGCCTTGTTTCTCTTTATTTGATGAATGTTGTTTTTTACACAACTATTCCTTCAAACAAGAGATATCCTTTCTCCTTCATTTGAAATGTTTCCTTTGCCTGATATGAGTAAACATTCATTCAGCTAAGATCAGGCACAGATGTTTGCATGCCTGCAACACATTACGTACCAGCTACTTAGTTCAATGGTACTTAATTATGCTTGAATGAGGTTTAGGAAGATGTTAGGATGTTGTTATGGTTCTTGGTCAGACCCAATTTGGCATGGACCATATCCTGCTCCGTCCTTAAACCCAATAAGCGACAGCTTTTTAAAGAGTGGAGCTTACACGAAATAGAATGTTGGTTATGTATTGTAACCCCAGATTCTATGAGTGTAAGTGTAACCCTTTAAACACTGGGTCTCACTGGCTCTCAATTGGCTAAAGAAAAGAATATGTCTTTTGGCAGCCAAACTCCAGTCCAGGGGCGGTTTTATAGTTGGACCGGGTGGAGCCCATAGCAGGTGAGCGTGGACTAGACGTTTTCAGTATTTTGGAAGGAAGCGTGGCTAAACCCAATAAGCGAAAGCTTTTAAAAGGGCTACGCTTACACACATAGAATCTGGGGTTACAATACATAACCAACATTTTTTATGGTTCTCGGACAGACCCAGTGAGGCATGGACCATACCGTGCTTCGTCCTTTAAACCCAATAGCGACAACTTTTAAAGGACGTAGCTTACATGAAATAGAACGGTTACATATTATAACCCCAGATTTTATGAGTGTAAACGTAGCCCTTTAAAACTTGAGCCTCCCTGGCTCTCAAATGGCTGAAGAAAAGAATATGCCTTTGGGAGTCGAGCTCCAGTCCAGATGTAATTTATAGCGGACTAGGTGGACCTACACAGCAGGTGGGCGTGGTCTAGAAGTTTTAAGTATTCGGTGCGTTACACGCGGGTAAACCCAATCATGACAGTTTTTAAAGGGCTACGCTGAAACTCATAGAATCTGGGGTTACAATACGTATCCAACGTTATCATAGAATATAATATAATAGAATAGAATATATCTTTATTGGCAATTTATTGCACCAGGGTACAAAGTTCTGCAATTGGCGCATGCACTATCCGAAGAGGGACGTACGCACGGAAAGTCGCAGCAGTCTGAAACCGCGCCACCACCATCAGATAAGGAAAAAGGAAAACACAATAGGTATCATTTGTGGTATTCAAAAAAAGAATCTATCAAAGTTTGTCTTAAGACACTCTATGATAAAGTCCCAAAAACTCTACCAGCATTAGCACAACGAGACAAGACATTGTTGCAGTTTGATGACAAGCAAGGAGATCAAAAAGTCTGTGAGTAACATTCAGATAAGCACAGTTCAGCAGTTGTCTCAGCTCGGCGCCTCCGAGCGCACACACAGAGATCTCTGGGGGAGGGGGAGGAGGAGTGCAGCAAGGTCTCTCAGCTTCGACTCCAGGAGAATAGTTTCCAGACAGCCTTCTTTTCAAGGTCGTGCAGAAACTAGATTAGATAGTTCTTTTGTTTATCTTCAATCCAGGCCACAGTGTACATTTTACTGCAGCCTTCCAAGTCCAGGTGCTGTTCAGGTCCAAAATCGCCGAATCATGTGAGGTTCCGAGCTAAGAACCCCCATCTGTGCCCTGATTGAGGCCGGACGGCTGTAAACGAGTTCCAAAGCGCACCGCAGGTCCGCGGTGGTCTACCGCCGCTCCCATCGTGCGGTTCAGTTCGTACAACAGCTGGGATGTGGAGCTCACAGCCCGGATCAGAGAATCTTGCTGATCAGGAAGTTTGGCCAGCGCGCTGATGGCCGCCGAAGTCTTCCTCAGCTTCCAGTAGCAGACAGCTCCGCTGACGCCAAAAAACAGAGCAGCTGCCACCAATATTCCAATAATCCACAAATCTTCCACGTCTTCGACAGACAGGACCGTCAGACACATTGGCTGCCACTGGCCCCACGAGTCCATCATGTATCCAACAGCGTGCGTGTCAGAGGGGCAAACCACTTCTCCTGGCCCGGTTTACTTCGTGGAAAAAATTTTATCTATAGAGGAAACAGCCCAATTAATTAAATCCATCGCAAATTGGTTCGAGTGAGCGCTGAAGAGTCACAGAAGAGACAAAAAGCAAGCGGGGGGAGGAAAACTAGGGAGGGTAGGAGCAAAAAGATATGCGACTTGCTTATTATTATTATCAGTTATTATCATTCCCATATGTACCGGTGAAACTGTCCCACCTACCTCCTATTAGGTTTAAAGGTATGTTATCATCGTTAATATCATTATTATCGCTGATAATAGGCAGCGTCTTGCCGGGGTAAACCAGGAAGTGTTTTTTTCAGCTTATGTAACCCTTTTCCTAAACCTAACCTTACACCTGACACATAGGACCAACCCTAAACTTAACTACCTTACCCTTGTGCCTCAACCCAACCAAGACCCTAAACCTAACGCCAGACCCTTTACTATACCTTTACTATAAACCTAAACATGTAGCTAAAAACAGAGCCAATTATCATCACTACCAACGCTAACAACGGACCTTTAAACCTTTTAACCAGTTGGAGGTACAAGAGGAGTAGTCTGACCACTACATATGGGGATAATATTAACTAATAATGTCCATTTATGGGCTGACAACATTCGAAGCGGGTGATGTTTGTTTATAAAATTTGTTCATTTTTTTACAAAAGAAACACAATACAAGACAATCCCATTAATGATACGTACACAATGTAAAAAAATGAAAGGTAGCAGAAAGAAGAATAAATCTTATTATATCTGCCCCTTTTTTCAAACAATCAGATTAAACAATGATAATCTTTCACCAGCAGTACAAAATGACTAACTCTTTATAATTTTCTAATACTAATACTAATACATAACTAATAATAATAATAATAAACTTTATTTGTATAGCACCTTCCTACAATGCCTTGCATTGACCAAGGTGCTTAACAGGATAAAAAGATGAATAAACTGGAACAATAAATCAATGAAAATAGAATAAGAAACAACAGCAATAAAAGAAGGCAATGGAAATAAAAAATGCTACATACTAAAATAACACTAAAATAACACAAGTAATAAAAGTTACACACTGAAAGCTTTTTTGAACAAGTGGAAATAAAAAGGCAATGGAAATAAAAAATGTTACATATTAAAATACCAAAAGTAATAAAAGTTACACACTGGAAGCTTATTTGAACAAGTGGAAATAAAAAGGCAATGGAAATAAAAAATGCTACATATTAAAATACCAAAAGTAATAAAAGTTACACACTGAAAGCTTTTTTGAACAAGTGGGTCTTCAGTCTGGTTTTGAACAGAGTCAGATCAGAGGTGGCACGCAGCTCAAGGGGGAGACTGTTCCAGGCTTTTGGGCCGGCAACAGAAAATGACCGGTCTCCCCATTGTTTGTACCTTGAGCGAGGCACCTCCAGCAGGTGTTGACTGGCAGATCGTAAATCTCTGCCGGGCTGATGGGCTTTCAAAAGTTCTGAGATGTAGAGAGGAGCAAGTCCATTCAGAGCTTTGAAAACAAACAGCAGCAGCTTGAACTGTATCCTGAACTGAACCGGGAGCCAGTGTAGAGAGGACAGGAGTGATGTGTTCATATTTTCGTGTGTTGGTCAAAAAGCGCGCGGCAGAGTTAATAATTGATAATAATAATTAATAATTAATAATTGATACAATATACATTATGCTAATTCATATATATTTTTTCAACAAATTCCTTTTGATCATTTTCTTAGTTTAGTTTAGTTCAGTTTATTCATTCATTTTATATAAAAAAAACAAAATAATACAACATTTCACATCAAATAAATATACAACACATAAATAAAATGAAGGGTGGCAGTAAGAAGAAAAAATCTTATTTTAACTGCCCCCTCTTACAATCCATCAAATCAAACAACAATCAACTTTAACCAATAAAAAACAAGAAACAATTTGCCAAAAAAAATATCGAACTACAAAGCAACACACACAACTGTATTTCATTTATATCTTTGCAATAGTCCACTTTTTATCCATCCATCCATCCATTTTCGTCCGCTTATCCGGGGTCGGGTCGCGGGGGTAATAATAATAATAATAATAATAATGAATTCAATTTATAACGCACTTTTCATTAATGAAAATCTCAAAGTGCTACACGGTGCAACAGAAATTAAATGTCAATAAAACAAGTAATAGAACAAGTAAAATCAATAACAGTATCAACTAAGATCAAAAGTAGAATCATGAGGAGGCAGAGTATGCTCGGTTGAAAAGAAAGGTCTTCAAGCCGCTCTTAAAGTCAACCACAGACTGTGGGACCCTCAGACAGTCAGGAAGAGAGTTCCACAGGCGGGGGGCAGCCACACTGAAAGCCCGGTCTCCCATGGTCCTTAATTTGGTTCTCGGAATGTGAAGGAGATTACTGTTCTGTGACCGCAGCGACCGGGTGGATGAGTGTGGAATAAGAATATCCTTCAGATAATCTGGTGAAGTTCCATGTAAGCATTGATGTGTAATGAGAGCAGTTTTGTACTGAATTCTGTAGGCGACAGGAAGCCAATGAAGGTTATGCCTAAGTAGGGAGGCCCAGACTTCCCTCTCCCCAGCCACTTGGAGCAGCTCCTCTGGGGGAATCCCAAGGCGTTCCCAGGCCAGCCGAGAAACATAGTCCCTCCAGCGTGTCCTGGGTCTTCCTCTGGGCCTCCTCCCGGTGGGACATGCCCGGAACACCTCACCAGGGAGGCGTCCAGGAGGCATCCTAACCAGATGCCCGAGCCACCTCAACTGGCTCCTCTCGATGTGGAGAAGCAGCGGCTCTACTCCGAGTCCCTCCCGGATGACTGAGCTTCTCACCCTATCTCTAAGGGAGAGTCCAGACACCCTGCGGAGAAAACTCATTTCAGCCGCTTGTATCCGAGATCTCGTTCTTTCGGTCACAACCCAAAGCTCATGACCATAGATGAGGGTGGGAACGTAGATCGATCGGTAAATTGAGAGCTTTGCCTTTCGACTCAGCTCTCTCTTCACCACGACAGACCGGTACAGCGCCCGCTTCACTGCGGACGCTGCACCTATCCGCCTATCGATCTCACGCTCCAGTTTTCCCTCATTCGTGAACAAGACCCCGAGATACTTAAACTCCTCCACTTGGGGCAGGACCTCATCCCCGACCCGGAGAGGGCATGCTACCCTTTTCCGGCTCAAGACCATGGCCTCGGATTTGGAGGAACTGATCCTCATCCCGGCCGCATCACACTCGGCTGCAAACCGCTCCAGCGAAAGCTGTAGATCACGATCTGATGAAGCCAATAGGACCATATCATCTGCAAAAAACAGAGAAGCGATTCTAAGGCCACCAAAACGGATCCTCTCAACACCTTGGCTGCGCCTAGAAATCCTGTCCATAAAAGTTATGAACAGAATCGGTGACAAAGGGCAACCTTGGCGGAGTCCAACTCTCACTGGAAACGAGCCTGACTTACTGCCGGCAATGCGGACCAAGCTCTGACACCGGTCGTACAGGGACCTAACAGCCCATATCAATGGGCCTGGTACCCCATACTCCCGGAGTACCCCCCACAGAACCCCCCGAGGGACGCGGTCGAATGCCTTTTCCAAGTCCACAAAGCACATGTAAACTGGTTGGGCAAACTCCCACGCGCCCTCCAGGACCCTGCTGAGGGTGTAGAGCTGGTCCAGTGTTCCACGACCAGCACGAAAACCACACTGCTCCTCCTGAATCCGAGGTTCGACTATCCGACAGACCCTCCTCTCCAGAACTCCTAAATAGACCTTACCAGGGAGGCACCTTTTATCATTTTCTTAAATGTAATCATTATTGCTACATTTTTGACTTCAGTCTCCAAGACATTCCATAAGCCAATTCCCTGAATTGAGGTTGGCCGACCCTTTAAACTGGTCCTGTATTGTGGTTTAATAAATACTTCTATTCCCTTAAGAATATAACAGCTTCGCCGTTTAACAAAATGCATTTGAATTTTTACAGGCAATTGATTTTTATGAACGCTATACATAACTAACAAAATATTATAATCCACCAAGTCCTGGAACTTCAAAATTTTCAATTGATCAAATAAAGTGTTAGAAGGGTGACAATAATGTTTTCCTGTAATTATTCTAGCAGCTTTTTTGTAGCAAAAAAATAGGCTCTGTAAATGTTTCATCAACTTCAGCTCTGCATTCAACACCATCATCCCCCAACAGCTCATCCATAAACTGGACAGTCTGGGTCTGAACACCTCAATGTGTAACTGGCTGCTAGACTTCCTGACCGGGAGACCACAGACAGTACGGATCGGGAGTAACACATCTAGCACCATCACATTGAACACAGGGGCCCCACAAGGATGTGTGCTGAGCCCCCTTCTATTCACCCTGCTAACACACGACTGCACACCATCGTACAGCTCCAACCACTTCATCAAGTTTGCGGACGACACAACAGTGGTAGGTCTCATCAGCAACAACGATGAGACGGACTACAGGAACGAGGTGAGCCGCTTGGCCTTGTGGTGCGGACACAACAATCTCACTCTCAACGTGGAGAAGACAAAGGAGATTGTCGTGGACTTCAGGAAGAGGGATGCACAACATGCCCCTCTGACCATCAACAGCACCGCAGTGGAGAGAGTGGACAGCACCAAGTTCCTGGGAGTGCACGTCTCAAAGGACCTGTCCTGGAGCAGGAACACTGCAGCACTGGCCAAGAAGGCTCACCAGCGCCTCTACTTTCTCCGCAAGCTGAAAAGGGCTGGAGCTTCAACCCCCATCATGTGCACCTTCTACAGGGGTGCCATAGAAAGTGTCCTGACCAGCTGCATCACTGTGTGGTTTGGTGCATGCACTGCATCATGCCGCAAGAGCCTCCAGCGCATCGTGAAAGCAGCTGAGAAGATCGTCGGCACCTCCTTGCCCTCACTGCAGGACTTACACAGCAAACGCCTCACTCGGAAAGCCCACTGCATGGCAGGTGATCCCACACACCCACTACACAGCCGCTTTAGACTGCTGCCATCAGGGAGGAGACTGAGGAGTCTCCAGGCTCGAACCAGCAGACTGAGAGACAGCTCTGTTCATCAGGCAGTCAGAATGCTAAACACTCTGCCTGCTCTGCCTCCCCTCCCATTTGAACTGCCTTAACACAAAAAACTTTCTCACACATTACCACTCAACACAAAGTTTTTAACACTGGACCCTGTGTCATCAAACGGGTTATTCACTAAACTCTCGGTCATGTACTCATTCAGTTTGCACTACTTCTCATATTTGCACTAATGTTTGTATTACATTACTGCCTATAGTCATACTACTGTTTACATTCACTGTTTACATTTATTAATACGGTTTACATTTATTACTACTGCTTTACATTTATTACTACTGTTTACATTTACACTACTTTTATCTACACTACTGCAGATACATATACAGCATTCTCTGACTAGCCTTATCTAAGGATGCCAAATGTGCCTTATGTGCCTCACTGCATATGCCACTTTGCCTCTATACCAACATCAACTACCTCATACATATACTGTGTACATTAACTTATATGCTGCTGTGCCACTCTTTGCAAATGTCAATGCTAGAACCTTCAGTTTATTTTATAGATATACTTTTTATACTACTATGCAAAAACTCAGGACAGTATTACACTTTTATTATTTCATTTTATGCTTATGTTCATTGGGTGTTTGGTGTTTCAGGGGTGTTTGGTGTTTCAGTGTTGGTGTAAATTTTCATACTTTTATACTATTATGAAAAAACTCAGGACAGTGTTACACTTTTACTATTTTATGCTTATGTTTATTAAATGTTTTAGTGTTTAGTGTTTAGATGGTTACTGTTGCACCGAGGGACTGAGAGAAACACAATTTCGGTCCTGTGTACGTCCTGTACATATTGCAGTTCTGACAATAAAGTTGACTTTGACTCAATTACCGACTTTAGGAAGGAATTTTGTGGATAAAAGGTTGAATAAATTCCATGCCTGACGTTACAGTTTTCCATTTGACCCAGACAGAGAAACGTCATAGCTCTGTCATTTCCTGTAAAGAAATACTGGTCAAAGAAGGACCCATAGTGGCCAAAAGAAAGTTCTACATTGAATCGGACTACGAAATTTGAAGGATTTAAATCTTAGTTATTTAGCTAAACACCATAAACAGGTCAAATTAAGTGTAAGCATTTTTGGATAACACGTGGACAAGTTAACTGCAATTCCTTTTAACATAGACAATAATTTCAGTTTTAGAAGCTTTAATAAGATAAAAACTGACACTTGCAAAATAAAAGGGATTTTTGTCAAAGACACTTTAACTACACTTTAATTTGAAACACTCAGTTTAAATTAATCATTCTAAAGAATTTTATCATGCATAGGGAATGTGTTCAGATACTAAGAGCTATTTGAATTAATGTAAATATCCGTTGATATTAAAAAGAGGTTATTAATATAGCTTTGATTTAAAAGTTAAAAGCAAACAACCT
>JBBPBX010049463.1:0-23042 GCA_038048925.1 Garcialebias charrua
GCACCGCCGTTTAAGTTGCATCAATCCAAATATGTCTAATAAAGTGGAAAAAAAACACATAAATGTATCCCTTCGCCATATAAGTTGCATTTGTTATGTGTCACCGCTGACCACCCGGAAACCTGGACTGGTGTTGTTGTTCCAAAGATCGATTGGCTGCCAAATTCATTCAATCTTTATTTAGGCAGGTTAATCTCATTGAGCCTCGAGGACTCTCACAAGAGAGACCTGTCTACAAACTAAAGAATGATGGCAACAGCAAATGGCAGCCGCGGGAGTGTGCACGGGAGGACTTTAACAAGAATTTAACAAGATTAACAATTATTTGTTTGCTGCACATTTTAGCAAAGGTGTGTCTCAGTTTAACTTTTCCTTACTAAATGCACTTTGACGGTCAAATCAGCTGCATCTCAAAAGCCGATTCTTAGCTGCGGGAGCGCACAGAGGGAGGACTTGCTGTGGATTTCTCGTTAACGGTCAAATAAGCTGCATTTTGCGTGTGCGGCGCGGCGTAATGCAGCTGATTTGATGTTTGCTCCAGGAGTTCCAGAGCGAGACGAAGGTGGCTTGGTATGGCAAGCCAAGTGTCTCATTAATAGCCACTTTTGCCAATTAGTGAGACACTTTGCTTTCCATATTTGTTGAGGTCCCTCTAGTGGCTGAAAATGGTAGTGTTCAATGTTTTCCATGTCAGAATGAATGAAATCGTCAGATCTCAGTCAAAACCTGGGTTTAAATATGGGGGGAAAACATAAATAAGTCGCCCTGATGCATGCTCAATAATCCAGGTAGAAAAATCTAAAAAAGCTCAGTCTGATCAGAGTCAGAGTCAGAGTCAGAGAGTCTTTATTGTCATTTGCACCGCATGTAGTACATGTGATGAAAACGAAATTATGTACACGGGGTCCCAGTTACATCCAACAACAACTACAAGAGAAACAACAAATGCAAGAGAAAAACAGTAATAACATTCTAGGATTAACTAAGAGAAGCATCAGCTAGTAATACTCTAAGCCCTAATGTAGTAGAAAAACATCGTTATAAACAGCAGCACGAACATGAGTCATTATGAGCAGATGGTCACAGGTGAAACGCAGCAACAAGAAAGGAGTCGGACTGGAGTCGGACTTTTCTGGACATTCAAAAAATAAAACAAAACAACGCAAAAAAATTGTAGAAACGTTTCGTCTTTCGTCCGAAATAAGTAATAATAAATAAATAAGTCGCTTTGCTGTGTAAGTTACAGTGCATGCTAATTTATGCAAAAATGTGTGACTTATACAGCGAAAAGTACTGTATGCTAAATTTCCTGTTTGTTAAACTGTTGTTTTTGGTATCTTCCATAGACTGAATAAAAATGTGCGACTTGTTTTTATATGCTTATCAGTTCAGCCAATCTCACAGACTCTGAGGCATCCTTAAAGCGACAGCTGCACGTTGCTGCCTCACGCAGCTCCTCATCCAGCTTTCTACTAACCCAAACAGTATGGTTCATTGGCAGAGTTCACATTCTCAGCTTACCTGTTAAAAACATCCATAACCTTTGACCTAAATTTCCCTAACACAAACTATCTCATTTGGACATGGTGCTGGTATCAAAGTGCCCAAATTTTGGATTTAAACTAGATTTTTTTTTTTTGCCAAGTTATGTGTTGTGTTAATGCAACACTTGTTCAGCCCTTGAGTTATGTTGTTTTTTTATTGCCTGGATGATTCATAGGTCAGAGTTAAGTGACTTAATGATACATAACACAGTCAAGTACTGGACTGAAAATAAGCAAAAATGAAACAAACGTTTATTGAACATTTCACCACAATTTTTATGAGGTTGGGAATAGACAACAAACAATTCAAGTTATTTTTTCTTTTAACAACAATAATCTGCATTTGCAGCTGCTGCCAGTTTCATCTCTTTTTTTATTGTTGATTGTCCAAGGAAATTCTACTGTTGCTGTTCTCATCATTCTTTGTTTGTAGCCAGGTCTCTCTTGTAAATGAGTCCTCGAGGCTTAAGCTAGATTCATACTTGACGCGTCGCGCAGCGCGCGAGGGTGCGCGCTCCAAAAGTGACGCAATTTCACAGTCCCCGCCCCTGCGCGTTGGCCCCGCGCGTGGGATTAGCGCGTGCCGTGCACCTCTGAATTTTTGAAACTCCGCAAGCCTATGCGCGCGCGGTGGGCGCTACGATTTGATTGACAGGTCCCCACCGACAGCCTTCACCCTCTTCACGCCGGAGCCTGCAGCTGTTTGCGCCGCTGTGGTCGTGGAGACGGAGTCGCGACGCATGGAGGAATGTTTTGTGACACAAAATGTATTAAATTCTCCTTCATTCCTGATCTGGAGTCGGACTTTTCTTTTGTTTTTTCGCCAAAAGTCACGTGATCGCTTTCTCCTCCGCTGACTCCATGCATTAAAACCGCAAATAAAGACAACAGTTCAGCACGCGAGCGGAAAGCTATTTGTTTTTGTTGTGTGACGTCAAACAGTTCTTCTTCTACGGTAGATTTCTTCTTCTACACCTTTCTTGCAACATATGCACAGGTTTTAGAGGGTACTGCCTCCTGCTGGTCCGTAAAAGAACAGCACTTTGCCATGCGCCGCCGTGGGACAACTATAAACACAGAGGCGACACTGTAAATGCATTTCGCCGCACGGCACAGTGCACGCGCAGCGCGCGCGCTCCAGCCTGCGGACCAAAGCGCGAGTCTAACTCAGCCTTCAGTGGGATTAACCTGCCTGGTACGTCCACACCGAACGGCTTTTCAACTGCAGGAGCGTCCAGTTTACATGCAAAGTCAATGGGGAACGCACCTCCAGGCGCGTCGGGCGTCACGTCACGTGCGTGTTGAACGTGCTGGAAAGCGTTTTCCGTGCACGTGAACCCACGTCAGCCTCCAAAGCACGCCTTGATTTAGCTGAAGATTTCGCCGTTCAAACGTTCAAACGCTGTTCAACTCGT
The DNA here is from genome assembly GCA_038048925.1 of Garcialebias charrua. Taxonomy (NCBI): domain Eukaryota; kingdom Metazoa; phylum Chordata; class Actinopteri; order Cyprinodontiformes; family Rivulidae; genus Garcialebias; species Garcialebias charrua. The sequence goes on from JBBPBX010049463.1 coordinate 2,960, forward strand.
GTGTCAACCAATCAGGGAGAGTCGGGGGGAGAAAAGAGGGGGAGAGTCCCTATGTGACGCGGAAACGAGGGGACGGGTATTGCGCAACTATGTGACGTATTGTTTGTGGGACACAGAAAAAACCCGCGAAGTCGTGGACTATGGAAGAGAAACTCATTGTAGCTGTGTGTTCGCGACAAGTCCTTCACGACCAGTCAAGTCTGCTCCACAGAGACAGAAATAAAAAGTTCCTTGCCTGGCGGAGTGCAGTGAGGAACTCGGTATACCGGTAAGCTCCTCCCCTGCCGCCATGCCGCCGCAGCTTCGCGTTCTGGTCTGGACACCACTGGGTCCAGTGCGTCCGCTTGCGTGCGTGACAAGCTTTTTTGCCGTTGAAAAGCCGTTCGGTGTGGACGTACCATAAATAAAGGTTGAATGAATGAATGAATCTCTGCGTGCACGTGTGTGAGGTACAGTGTTGCCAGGTGTACGATAATTATCGTATTTGTACGATAATTTTACCCTCTGTACGATGTACGATCAATAATCCCGAAAAAGGCCAAAAATACGATAATTTGGCCATTCCTTGAATGTGTAGTTGTGATCGGTTTCCATCAGCCTGCCGCAACGGTCTGTCTGAGTTTTTTTGTGAACCCTGAATGCATCTTGAAATTCCAGCCAATCGTGCTTTTCTAAATGTGACCTAAGAGTGACGTATGTGCAGAACAACGACCATGATTGGCTGAATAGCCCGCTGCGCCCGCCCCATGAGTTAGAGAAGAAGAAAAAGCAGAGCCGACGTCTCGTGTGACACCGGTCTGGAAGAAGAAGTGATGAAAATGAGAGAACATTTATATAAAGTTAAATGTTAAATGATAATTAAGAAATATATTAAGAAAATATGGCAGGAAACCTGGGACATTTCTGATACAGGAAGACATTTACACAACAAAAAAGGTAGGATATACAAGAAAGCAGGAAGAAACAGGAACTTACTCGCATTAGAACAGGACACACAGACCTTAATAAATCTCTTAAAATAATTGGAAAGCTTGCAACAGGACTTTTTTGTGACATGTGCACCAGCAATCTCCCTGAAACGGTTCAACATGTCTTTATGGGATGTCCAAGGTATGAAACAGAAAGAATGCATTAACAAAAATAAATAAATAAAATTAATATTAAATTTACAATTAGGGATGTTTTTAGTAGTGATATCAGTAAAGCTAAATATCAAGTTATTATTTCCTTGAAAATACAAACTTAATAGACAGAATTTAGTTGAGTTATTAAATTAAAACCGCCATGAAACAAAACAAGAAATGCGGGGGGGCGGGCTCATTAGTTGCCACCAGACATTAATACGTATTATTGTCTATGGTTCCCACCCGTACTGATGCCACAACGCTGTGAGTGCCTGTTAGACGCAATTCAACAACAGAGTGACTATAGTGCATACTTGTTATTTTGGTTTTGACGGGTGTACGATAATTTCCCTCAAAATACGATAATTTTAGGGCTCTAGTACGATAATCCTACATTTCTCACCTGGCAACACTGGTGAGGTATATTTGTGAGGTTAAGAACCAGTGGAGGAGGCACAGTTGTGATGGTCACTGGTCAGCAGATGCTCCACCCCTCAAAGTTTCCTGCTCCTAGACTCGCCCCCAGCTATTGGCCAGATTCTCTGAACAGATATTTGAGCATTCTTCTTTTGTTGTTGGAGTTGCAAGGCTGTCAATTAGGCTTAGGTGATGGGACAACAATAATCATCCATCAGAGACTGGAGTCCTTCAGGCAATAGATTTTTATGGACAATATTTTCAGTTTTATTCTAGCTGGTTTAGGTTTCAACCTTGTATTTCTGTCAGGTCAGGTGTTATATTTGGTTATTTGGTCTGTCTCTAACCTTCCTTTGGGTGTCAGTGAATCATGGCCTGGTACATGTAGTATTGAGACTGAGCTGTTACACATTTGTATGGGGTTGATAATTATTATCATCATATTTAAGTTCTTATTGTTCAGAATAACAATTTGTTAAATAGATAAGCACATTATAGTTGTAAATAATGTTGATGATGAAAGCCCAGCTTGATCCTGGTCAGGGTCATGGGCGTCTGTACAGAGAACATGCAGGGTCATACCTCTAGGGAGTCATGATTGTAAGAGCATGATTATAAAATGGTGACATATTTAAAAAATAAAAATAAAAAAAACATTACTTTTTGGGCCAAAATGACAACTGTTGCATACAAGTTCAGGGTTTGATTTAACTGGTATACAAACGGATCACCCTGTATTTACATAGTTGTCAGATCATCCAGCAAAAGTTCTGGTTTTAGATTGGAGGTAAGCTGTTTACCTGCATCTATTAGATTAAGAAATTTAAAAGTCATTAATCTAGACTGATGGTGTGACATCAATGGTGTACAGTAAGTAGTCTGTGGAGACATGACTGTGTTAGCCATAACAGAGTTTTTTTTCCCCCTGCTAGTTAAATAATGATGGAAAGTTTATTTCAATATGCTCATCCTTACTAAAAGCAATGCCTTCCATTCAGAAATGTTCATCCCATGTTCATATCCTGTTATAATGAGCAGTATTTACCATTCTCTGGAGTAACATGATGTAATGGGTGAAGGGATCAATAGACTACTAAAACAGTAGACTTGCTTCAAATAGTGTGACCCAAACATCAGACTTGTCTGATATTAAGAGTGTCAGCTATTTAAAAAATAATAATTTGGTTTGACACATTTCATTGTGTCGTTTTAGTAGAAACATGTTGTAGTGTAAGTGTCAGAGTGTGTCAAATGTAATGTGATCAGAGGGCCTCGTAGTGTAACCAGAGATGGTCAGAAAACATCTTTAAAACACTTAAGAGTCCAGGTTGTCAGAAGAGGTCGTAATAAAATGTCTCTGCTGAAGAAAACGGGAGGGAACACCATAAAAGCCCTGGATGCTGGAAGCTTGAGTACTGCTGTACAACATGTTTTTGTATTGCGTTTGAATGTTCTCCTGTCATGGTTTTTGAGATGTCTGCTCAGGTTGAAACTAAGCCTGTAATAGCCAGCATATAAATAACGTGCATTTGGCTGATAAGCTGCGTTAGTCCACCTTCATACTGGTTGAAAACCTGTTCATGCTCAACTTGACGCATTAGAACATGGCTGAATGTGGCAGGTTCAGTGTGAAGGTGATCATGATGAGGTTTTTGGGCTGATGTATTTAACATGGTGTCCATTCATGGAAACGCATTGTGAAACAACGATACATTAGTGTTACCTTGTGTTAGCAGCATGCAACTACCACAGTAACTACCGTATGTAAATATCTTAAACAATAAAATAAAAAGCGAGGATGGCGAATATAAGAGCCAAAACTGACGACAAAGTAAAAAGGTATTAATCTTTAAATTAAAATTAAAATTTAATTTAAAATTAAATAATCTTTTGGAAACCTGGCAAAAACCATTGCAGATATGTTCCTGTTTTTGATTTTGTACATCTACCTTGTGGTGTTTTGCTAGTTTTGATACTTTGCATTTCACTTTCTATTTCTCTCCTTTTTTTTTTTTCTTTTTTTTTCTGTTGTTTGTTGTTTAAGGAAATTCTACCATTGCTGTTCATCATTCTTTAGTTTGTAGCAGGTCGCTTTTGTAAATGAGCCCTCAAGGCTCAATGAGATTTACCTGACTAAATAAAGGTTGAATGAATGAATGAATTAAACTGCTGTTGACTGATGACGTAATGACACATGGTTTGTGCAACCACCTGGTCACAGGATTAAACAACAATAAAGAGCTTTATTATCATAGTGAAAATAAACAGTTAACCAGTAGCCACTGAGAAATATGCTCAACTGTGTTACTTCATTATGTTTTGAAAGCTATATGATGATGTCCAACACATTTCATTCATTGTGCTTCAAGTCAGCCCAGCTGAGTTCTGCTCTATGCCTTTTTAACTTTGTGTTGCTCGCTTAACTTCTGAAAGCTCATGCCTGTGCGGTACATGGCTGTATCCATCAATATTTATGAACGGTCAGTTGCAGCATAAGTACGGACTGGTCTTTGTTGCCATTTCACAGAACTGTTTTGTGAAAAAGCCTACTGTTTCTGTGTGGACAAGGCCTCAAATGGTAGTGCAAGGCCGCACAGCTGATTTTAAAGGTCTACCTCATGGAGGCGCTGTAGAGTCAAATCAGGTCTAATGTTGTTTCACCAGGTGCTAAATATGAAGTGTACCTACAGGTTTACCAAATGTATATTTTGTATTGTAACCATGTGGAATAACAGCCAAATTGTGTTACACACTTTATTAGAACCTCAAGAAATGGTGTCAACTTGGGAAAAATGAGCATGTCATATAAAATGATAATGGGATTCATCTTAGCTGCTGCAGTTAATTAAACATCCATTTAATGCTGACTGGGTCTACTGCCAGCATAAAACATGGGAACACTGTATCTACGACAACCAACAAAGTGTCTGCTGTACAGAAAGAGCTGCGTCCTATAATTGGCTCAGGGAATGCCACCATTATGGTATCATTATTGCGTGTTAATAACATCCGTTACCTTTCTACCATGATTTCAGCATGTCCCAACTTTGACATCTGTAAGGTCGACGTCCTGCTCTAAAAACTTCATCCATCTGTCCATCCATCCATTGTCTTCAGCTTATCCGGGGTCGGGTCGCGGGGGTAGCAGCCTAATGCTACATCCAGACCGAACGCCTTTTCAACGGCAAAAAAGCTCGACACGCACGCAAGTGGACGCACTGGACCCAGTGGTGTCCAGACCAGAACGCAAAATTGCGGCGGCTTGGCGGCGGGGGGGGAGGAGCTTACCGGTATACCGAGTTCCTCACTGCACTCCGCCAGGCAAGGAGCTTTTTATTTCTGTCTCTGTAGAGCAGACTTGACTGGTCGTGAAGGACTTGTCGCGAACACACAGCTACAATGAGTTTCTCTTCCATAGTACACGACTTTGCGGGTTTTTTCTGTGTCCCACAAACAATACGTCACATAGTTGCGCAATACCCCCGTCCCCTCGTTTCCGCGTCACATAGCGGACTCCCCCTTTCTCCTCCACCCGACTCTCCCTGATTGGTTGACACACGCGTTCACGAGTTTGAACGGCGAAATCTTCAGCATGGTGAATGCGTGCTTTGGAGGCTGACGCGGGTTCACGTGCACGGAAAACGCTTTCCAGCACGCTCAACACGCACGTGACGCCCGACGCCAAGACGCGCCTGGAGGCGCGTCCCCCATTGACTTTGCATGTAAACCGGACGCTCCTGCAGTTGAAAACGTGTTCGGTCTGGATTCACCATAAGTAAGGAGGCCCAGACTTCCCTCTCCCCAGCCACTTGGAGCAGGTCCCTCCAGCGTGTCCTGGGTCTTCCTCTGGGTCTCCTCCCGGTGGGACATGCCCGGAACACCTCACCAGGGAGGCGTCCAGGAGGCATCCTAACCAGATGCCCGAGCCACCTAAAAACTTGATATTTAAAATTAACTGAAGCTGCATTCATACATTCAATTTTGTTTGAGTTTGTAAACAAAAAGTATCTTATAAAGTTAAACTTCCTTTACATTAGCTTGATGTGCTTTTTAAAAAAAAATTATCAGATGACCATCCATCCCAACAGGCGAACCTATCACTGCACTGTCTGCAGGGGCCAGTGTTGAACTGTGTATGTGTATTTTCATTTCAGTCCTTATGAGTGCATCAAAGTGTGCTATGAGCCAGCCTGTTATTACACTGCCTGTGGAACGTCCGTGTTCTCCACTCTCCATCGTTGGCCCTGCTGGTGTAATGAGCTGTAAAGAAGCTCAAGAGTCTCACTCTTTTGTCCTGGAGGAAAACATGGCCTCTGCCACCCCTCCCCACTTGCGTCAATAATCTCCACATCACTCTACAGAGAAGGCCTGCCTATTGGACAGAAACTGAGCTCCTTTTATATTGAAGAGCTGAATCGCCTCTGTCTCAACTGTAGTCCACAGTTTCTGTCTTGGTTATAAATACATTACTTCCCCTGTGATTCAGGCATTTTGATTCACTCCACGTGGGTTGAGGTTTTAAATTAATTTATCAACAGAGTGAAAGCTGTTCTATCATCGTTAACCAATTGGACCAATTTCTTCATTGGTGGAGCATGGTGGAGTACCGGTACTCGTGTTTCACTTGTTTTGCCAAAATCCCAGTTTTGCATACGTGAAATTTTTTTTTTTTTAGTTTTGGTCTACATCGTACAATGTACTGCTACCATAAGGCATACTGTAGCATATTATTCCACGTCAACCAGCATGTTTTGATGTATTTTTTGTATGTTTTTTCCCCCACAATGCTGGAGCAGTTGCAATCAAAAATTGTGACAGAAATCAAAGAATAATTAGTGAAAAATATTAAGGCTACTTCAGCGTTCAAGCAGAGGTACCCTAAACAATACTGTTCATGTGCAAGCTGCACTAACCCTGAAGGTACAGTTGTGTACTATATTTAGGGTATTCATGTGTAAAGTAATGGACCAGTTTTTATGGTTCAATTTGCATTTTAGTTGCTGCTCAGGGAGAAAGTAATTGTTTCAGTTGTTTATCTCCCACTAATTACAGTATATCAACTTTATATCTATTTTATGCTAATAGAACAGTTCCTTGGCAGACTGTTGGTGTTGACATAGAAGGAGATGCAAGAGTGAAACAAATGTTGATAATGATGGCTCAGCTCCTTCACGTTTCCCTTGAAGCCATGCCAGTTTGTCATCTTGCATAAAACTAGAACGCTGTTGCTCACTCAGCCAAACCCCACTGGGGTCAGACTAGATATCACTTGTAAGCTAACTCGCATATCAGTATTTTGTAACCTACACATGCAGATTCATTCAACCTTTATAGTTTCCCATTGAGTCTCGAGGATTTACCGGTATTTACAAGCGAGACTTGTTGTAGACCTGCTATAGACCTGTTAGATGCAAATGGTTAATGTGACATTTTTATTAACATGAGCTATTGTCTGGATTCTTCATTCTGAACACAAACTTATGCAATGTGTTGTCATTGAATTATTTGTTTGTATCTTTTATGTTTGTATCTTTTATGTTTCACTGAGAAAGACCATAGATGCTTTGTCATATTTTAGTTCATTTTAAATGTGAAGACGGCTAATGGAGTTGGCTAACTCTGAAAAGTGAGGTGCTGAAAATGTGATTATTTTTTTTCTTCATGTTAGCCAAGCAATAAATGCCACTATTTTATTAGCCTTTTGGTATAGAACAGCTCACATGCAGGTCTTTTTTTTTATCAGCCCTGTCTAACAAGAGGAAAACATTAAACGGGCATGTAAAAAAACACTTTGTTTGTTCGTAAGAACATATGGTCATATTTGCATTTCTTACACCTCACAATTTTCTAAAACAAATTTTCTGTGGGATGTGTAGTTTTGTGTGTTTTAGTGACTAGGTGGGAATCATCAAATGGAAGCAGTATGAAGCTTTGACAAAAACTGATTATAGTTAAAGGCCATCCATACTTCAGTGCTGTAAATTTGGAACCATGAAGCTTTGACAAAAACTGATTATAGTTAAAGGCCATCCATACTTCAGTGCTGTAAATTTGGAACCAGTTGTTGTGGTGCAGTGGTTTTTAAACTGGGATCATATTTTTGTTGTGAGGTGTGAAGGAGTCTGTTATCTTTCCTGGATTGTATTACTTCAGTTTTACTTTTCTACTATCTACTTTAACAGACCTATGTCAGTGTTTCTTTGTACAGGAGGAAATATTCTTTGTGCAGCCTGCAAAGTTTTAAGTGTTTAGATAAAAGTGCCTCATATCAAAGAATACATTTGCTCATGGGTCCTCCTTATAGCAGCTACTTTTCATTGTGTCAGCACCTTTAAAGCAGCCAATAAAGCACATCCTGTTTGTCATAACCCTTAGCTAAATAGCTTTTGAGTAAATGGAAAATTAAACTTAGCAAATATATTTTCTCATTACTAGTAGTGTTATCTTGATGCTTTGCTGGGGTTTTCTGTATTTATTGAATTAGATGAAGATGCAGCAGAACTGTTAACTCAAGTTTTGTGGGTGGACCTTCTTTCAGTATCTCTGTGTAAAAATCTATAGGCCGTTTGTGTAATTAAACACTTACGAGGTCAGTTTACTGACTTACCTATAGTTTGGATGCGCAGGTCTGAGCAGACTTTTATCTGCACAAACATGCCACCAATTCACGGGGTCTCAACTTTTTCAGAATAAATCAATAAATCTGTGATGTGATTAGCCAGAAATGTAATTTCACAAGAGACTTCAACTTATGTTGGTCTACCAGAAAATAGACCTTTTATTGAAACTATCACAAAAATTACATTAAACATTTGTATCGATATTAGCTCTGATTTAATAACTACGTTGACAAGAATTCAAATTAAAACAAACAGACAGTTAGAAACTTAAACTGTTGGCACATTACTTGACAGATTAATAGCTTATGAAAAATAAGAAATAGGAGGAAGAAATAAAGTGAAAGCTAAGTTAACTGAAATTGATTATTTTGAGCAGACAGGGTGACACCTTTTTCCCCACACGAGCAGACTGCTGGGCTCCCGTACGTTCAAGCACACCACGACTCGTTACCTGTTGACGGTTCGTCTCTTGGAGATAAGAGTGGAGAAGTGTCTGGACTCAACACGTGGATGAGTTTGTCCAACGGCCGTCCAGTTGGAACTTCAGCGTGTGTGGCTGATTCACGATACGAGGAAACTCGCCTCCCTCGGCAGGGAACAAAGGTCAAGCGCGCTGACTGACTTTCAAAATAAAACTTCCGAAAACAAATTCTTTCAGAAATGAGTGTTTCGAGGCACAGCAAAGCTTTGCCGTGACTCCAGCTGAGACGTGGGTCTATTTGACACACTGACCGGAGCGTCTCCAGCTTTCCCAGAGGAGAGAAGCAGGTTGTCAGTTAGTTCTCTCCAAAGCACTAAAAACAAAATGCAGGAAATGACCTTTATATGGGAGGCGGGGTCTTCCCCACCTCCTTAATGACTACTGGCTGAACTTAACAAAATAAGAGATGGGTTTTCATCTCATAGGCAGAATGGTCTCTATGGACAACAGGAAAACTGTTTACAAAATCGGCCAGATGGCCTGCTTGTGAGCACAGAGAATATTATGGCTAACTTCATAGACAAAACAGCGAAGGAAGCTGCACAGCCTTTACGTTTACCCTGAACTGTGTCTTAGAATCAGAGCCTGCTTGCTCTGCAGAAATAAAACCAGAAAGGTCAAACTCATGCAAGTAACAGATCATCATTAAAATGACAAAATATACTGTAGATCAATTCTGAATTAACACACATTAAAAAGAAAGTTCAATCTGATTAATTAGTGTCCATTAATTCATAATAATTGTTAGAAAATAAAAGTGTCCACTCGTCTCCTTGAGGGCTTCAAGAAGGTGTAACACTGAGAGTTTCAGAGAGATGTGGAGAGGCCCACATCCCATACGGACATGAGGGTGCTATATCCCTACACCTGTATACAGGTTGCGTTACAAAATACAAGTGGTACTTATGGGGTATGTACCAGTATGAGCAGGATTTATGGGGACTACTGTTTATGTTATGAAATTACTTGTTAGACTGTAGTAACAGGGTACATACCTCAGACTTACAATCTCAGTACATACAGTACCTGCTAGTTACACTATTGCTACATTCCCTGTACCAGTTATTTACCGAGTAAGTACTGGACTGTGTTGTGAATTGCTATCTTGAAGTTTCATCGATCCAGTATCTTTAGCCACTTCTTCCTTTCCTGATTGTGGGCCCTTTAAGTTTTATATATCAAAATTTCAGAGTTCCTGTGCAACATCAGTATTAAAAAAATACTTAAAACAGAAGAGCTTCTATTTAAAATATTAACACTTAGGTTTATCAAAAACATTTAACTAAACCTTAGGCTTTATGTAAAAAGGCTAAGTCTTGGTCCTCTGGACATAAAAAAAAGGGGAAAAAAAGCATGCATCAGGGCTTAGGCTTTATGGGTCATTTTGACCAAAGTGCAGCAGAGTGTTGAAAAAGGTTTTATTCATCCACCCATCTATCATCTGCGATTCATCTATGATTGCATCACAAAGGCAAGAGAAGACTTGGACCAGTTGCCTTTGGACCAGTTAATTTTACAGCCCTTCTTAGGGGGGAGATATTCCCAGGTCTGAGAGGATATACAGTCCCTCCAGCAAATTCTGGCTCTGCCCAGGGTCTCCTTGCATGGGGTCATGCTCAAAAAACTTAAATGGAAGGCATCAAGGAGACATAATTAGATGCCTAAAGCCTCGGATATAGTTGACGCGTCGCATAGGGCGCGCGGCCAAAGTGACGCAAACGCGACGTCCCCGCCCCCGCGCTTTGGCCAGCGCGTTGGTTTCGCGCGTGGTCGTGCACCTCCCAAATTTTGAAGCTCCGCAAGCCTAGCGCGCGCGCCGAATTGATTGACAGGTCGGGTAGGGACCTCCCCGACAGCCTTCACGCCAGAATCTGCAACTGTCTGCGCCGCTGTGGTCGTGGAAACGGCGTCGCGACGCATGGAGGAATGTTTTTTATGTGATTCAAATGTTTTAAATTCCCCGAGCGAGCGGAAAGCCATTTGTTTTTGTTGTGTGATTTCAAACAGTTCTTCTTCTACGGTAGATTTCTTCTTCTACACCCTTTCTTGCAACATATGCACAGGTTTTAGAGGGTACTGCCACCTGCTGGTCAGTAAAAGAACAGCACTTTGCCATGCGCTGCCGTGCCACACTATAAACGCATGCACAGTGCGCGCGCAGCACGCGCGCTCCAGCTTGCGGACCAAAGCGCGACTATATCCGAGGCTTTAACCAACTGCCTCCTTTTGATAGTTACGAGCAGCAACTCAATTCGAGCTTCCCCCAGATGACAGAGCTGTTTCACACATTTCTGGGTGAGAACCATGGCCTTGGGCCTAAAGGAGCCGACTATCATCCCAGCTTCTTCACAGTTTGCATTGAACTGTCCGAGTGCATGCTGAAGGTCATTCATGACTTGTTCTTTTCAAAGGCGGACACCTTTCTCCTCCTCTCCCTCTCCGCTTTGCTCTGTCCTGTCTGTGAAACTGCTTCGAGCCTATCTTTTACAAATCTTAATTCTGCTATGGATTTGGTCAGTTGTCCCTCAATGCAATTGATAACGTTTCTTCAAAGAGAAGACAGGCTTTAGGTTAGCCGATGTGCCATCAACTTGGAAGACTTGATAATGTGTCTATCTCTGCTATCATTCGTGGATTTTAAGGACACGCGTAAAATTGGATTTATGATAACTGTTTTCCTGCTTTGTGGATTCGTCTGGTTCCTGGTTTATCTACAATCAAGGAAGTCATCGGCATCAAATTTGGACCTGGTCAGGCTGCCTGCCCTATATGATGGCTTGGTCTGTGCCTCGAGCACCCAGACTCAAATGCTTTTGGCAGGATGGATCAAATCTCAGGGATTACTCTCAGCCACGGTCCATTGGCATGGCCATTTAATTTGGACATTTCGGAACCAAGTAGACCGACACAGACTGAAGGTAGATGTCAGTAAAAGTTCTGCCTGTCCCCAAAACAATCGTGTTTATCTGAATTCATCTCCCTGACTGGCCTTGACATGCCATCTTATCTCAACCCGCCGGAAGTTTTATAAATCTGATGCTCTGCCCCTCACTCCCTTCCTACCGAATAAGTCTATGGACCAATCAGAGGTGCCCAGTTAAATAAACATTTTGTCATCATTTCAGGACTCTTTGGATTTGTCCTTGGCTGTCCTCGACACCCCAAGAGTGTACAGATCTCTTCAGAGGGAACTATTTGAACTGAGTGATTTTATCTGAACTCTGCAGTGCCTCTGTGTGTGTTGTCTCTGGACATGCTCACCACCCTTGACCCCCCCCCCCACACACACGCGCGCGGAATGTCGGGTTCATTATGTGCTTGTTGTGTGAGTTTTTTTTTTTTCATTAGCATGCTGTTAACCTTCAACCAAAGATTAAGAGCATGTTAGGATTTTTTTTCAAACCCTATTTGTCATTTTTCACCACTTTTTTAATTGTCTGTCCAAACAGGTCTCCCTTGTAAATGAGTCCTCGAGGCTCAGTGTGATTTATCTGTTTAAATCAAGGTTGAATGAATGAATGAATGAATGCCTGAAGAAGCTAACAGAACCACATCATCTGCAAAAAGCTGAGCTGAGACCCTGAGATTACCAAGCCAGACACCCTCCTCTCCACGACTGCACATTGGCAGTCTGTCCTTGAACACTACTAACAGAATCAGACAGTCTGCACCAAGATGCAGACACAGCTCCTGCTTTGGTTATACAGGGACCAGATAGCCCCTTAAAAGTGACATTATTATACCCACTTGAATTGTAAATGAATGATCTGATTATTTTGATTATTCTGAGAGAAATGTAATATTTTTATATCAGCTATTAGTCAATCACCTGATTACCTAATACCTGTACTGTACTTGTTTAGTTAAAGATGCTTATAGCACAGCAGTACTAAACTGTTTTCCATAAACCAGATTGCCTCGATGATGATGATGATGATGATGATGATGATGATGATGATGATGATGATGATGATGATGATGATAAATTTTATTTCAGACAGACATTTCACCACAAAACATAATACTGAAGACTTTCATGTTTCCAAGTATAGATACAATCTTAATATCAAATAAACATACCCAATTTTTATATGCTAATATACATTTGTTTCTTTTCCTTTCCTCTAATGGTGACTGTGAGTCTGAAAAGGAGTATGATGAAGTTTAACTTATATTATCATACCCCTTATCCATTCAATAATTCATAGGATAAATAGTCTTCCTGTTGCCTGTATCCCTTCCAGAAAAAAAAGAAGTAATATTAATTTTAATAATTAAAAAAAAATAAAAAAAATAAAAACAGTATTTTCTGGACTAGATGAAAGTATCTACATATCAAAGTCAAAGTCAAAGTCAAAGTCAACTTATTGTCAGATCTGCAATATGTACTGTACAGGACATACACAGGACCGAAATTGCGTTTCTCTCAGTCCCTCGGTGCAACAGTAAACATCTAAACATTGAAACACTGAAACATATAATAATAGACATAAGCATAAAATAGTAAAACTAACACTGTCCTGAGTTTTTTTTGCATAGTGGTATAAGAGTATGAAAATTTACACCAACTCTAAAACTAAAACATTAAACATTTAATGAACATAATACTGGCCTGAGTTTTTGCATACTAGTATAAAAAAAGAGTATAAAAAGTATAACTAAAATAAACTAAGGGTTTCTAGCATTGACATTTGCAAAGTGGCAAAGCAGCGTATGAGTTAATGTACACAGTATATGTATGAGGTAGTAGTTGATGTTGTTATAGAGGCAAAAAGTGGCATATGCAGTAAGGCACATTGGGCATCCCTAAATAAGACCGTTCAGAGCACACTGTATATGTATCAGCAGTGGTGTAGATATTAGAGTAGTGTAAATGTAAACAGTAGTAATTACATGTAAGCAGTAGTAATAAAAGTAAACAGTATTAATAAATGTAAACAGAGAATGTAAACAGTATTATGATTATAGGCAGTGATGTAATACAAACATTAGTGCAAGTATGAGAAGTAGTGCAAACTGTATGAGCACATGACCGAGAGTTTAGTGAATAACCCGTTTGATGACACAGAGTCCAGTGTTAAAATCTTTGTGTTGTGTGGTAATGTGTGAGAAAGTTTTAGTGTTAAGGCAGTTCAAATGGGAGGGGGGCAGAGCAGGCAGAGTGTTTAGCATCCTGACTGCCTGATGAACAGAGCTGTCTCTCAGTCTGCTGGTTCGAGCCTGGAGACTCCTCAGTCTCCTCCCTGATGGCAGCAGTCTGAAGCAGCTGTGTAGTGGGTGTGTGGGATCACCTGCCATGCAGTGGGCTTTCCGAGTGAGGCGTTTGCTGTGTAAGTCCTGCAGTGAGGGCAAGGAGGTGCCCACGATCTTCTCAGCTGCTCTCACAATGCGCTGGAGGCTCTTGCGGCAGGATGCAGTACATGCACCAAACCACACAGTGATGCAGCTGGTCAGGACACTTTCTATGGCACCTCTGTAGAAGGTGCTCATGATGGGGGTTGAAGCTCCAGCCCTTTTCAGCTTGCGGAGAAAGTAGAGACGCTGGTGAGCCTTCTTTGCCAGTGCTGCAGTGTTCCTGCTCCAGGACAGGTCCTTTGAGACGTGCACTCCCAGGAACTTGGTGCTGTCCACTCTCTCCACTGCGGTGCTGTTGATGGTCAGAGGGGCATGTTGGGCATCCTTCTTCCTGAAGTCCACAACAATCTCCTTTGTCTTCTCCACGTTGAGAGTGAGATTGTTGTGTCCGCACCACAAGGCCAGGCGGCTCACCTCGTTCCTGTAGTCCGTCTCATCGTTGTTGCTGATGAGACCCACCACTGTTGTGTCGTCCGCAAACTTGATGAAGTGGTTGGAGCTGTACGATGGTGTGCAGTCGTGTGTTAGCAGGGTGAATAGAAGGGGGCTCAGCACACATCCTTGTGGGGCCCCTGTGTTCAATGTGATGGTGCTAGATGTGTTACTCCCGACCCGCACTGTCTGTGGTCTCCCGGTCAGGAAGTCTAGCAGCCAGTTACACATTGAGGTGTTCAGCCCCAGACTGTCCAGTTTAAGGATGAGCTGTTGGGGGATGATGGTGTTAAATGCCGAGCTGAAGTCGATGAACAACATTCTAACATAGGAGTCCTTCGTGTCCAGATGTGTGAGAGCTGTGTGAAGGGCAGAGGAGATGGCATCGTCGGTTGAGCGATTAGGTCGGTATGCAAATTGGAAGGGATCCAGGGAGTCAGGGAGGACAGATGTGATGCTTTTCATGACTAGCCGTTCAAAGCACTTCATCAGGATGGGGGTGAGTGCTACTGGGCGATAGTCATTGAGGCATGCGGGCGTTGCCTTCTTTGGGACAGGGATGATGGTGGTGGCTTTGAAACAGGTGGGGACGATGGCCTGGCTCAGTGAGATGTTAAAGATGTCCGTGAAGACCGCTGCGAGTTCCCCTGCACAGTCCTTCAGCACACGACCAGGTATGTTGTCAGGACCAGAGGCCTTCCGGGCGTTAATCTTGATGAATGATCGCCTTACGCTGTCTGAGGACAGCGTCAGCACCTGGCCATCAGGAGAGGGGGGGAGTTTATGTGCTGGTGTGCTGTTACTTGCCTCGAACCGAGCAAAGAACTCATTCAGTTCATTCAGCGCAGAGGCTGAGCTGTCACAGGTCTGGGGGGGTGGTTTGTAGTTTGTGATGGTCTGTATTCCCTGCCACAGACTGCGTGTATCCCTGCTGTCCTTGAAACGGTGAGCTATTTTCCCAGAATACTGCCTCTTTGCCTTTCTGATGCCCCGGTCCAGGTTGTTTCTGGCTGCCCTCAGGCCCACCTGATCTCCCGCTTTGAAGGCAGCATTCCTGGCTTTCATGAGTCTGTGAACCTCAGCTGTCAGCCATGGCTTCTGGTTAGCCCGAACAGTGATGGTTTTAAGGTTGGTTACATCATCAATGCACTTGGTGATGTATGAACATACAGTGTCTGAGTACTCCTGGAGACATGTGGTGTTGTTTGTGGTAGCAGCTTCTTTGAACATACTCCAATCTGTGGTGTCAAAACAGTCCTGGAGTGCCTCTGAAGACCCCTCTGGCCACACTCGTATCTGCTTGCGGACTGGTTTTGTGACTTTCACCAGCGGCCTGTATGCTGGCTTTAGCATAACACAGATATATCATTACCATCCAATTTCTCACCCTTGATCATCCTTATACTTTTGAATAATAATCATTTTTAGTCTTTTCTTAAAATACTTCATGCTTGGACTTTGCTTAAACTCTTTGGTGAGTTTATTCCAAATCCTCACTCCAATGACCGAAATGCACATTCTTTTCATTGTTGTTCTCACCTTCAAAGTTCTGAAATTCAGGTTTTCTCTATAGTCATATCTCCCGACTTTGTCAGTACACAAATAACATTTCTATAGAAGGTCAATCTTTATTTAAATGCCTTTTAAAACTTTTATTTATACAAATTTCCACTGCTATTGGTCTGAGAAACCAGGTTCCTTTGATCCCAGGTCCACCTCTCTGCTGTCCGGACTCCCATCTCTCTGGTTTCCCCCATCACTTCTCGTCCTCTTTATCTTGGACTCTTGCGAATCATTTGTATGAATTACCGTTGATGTACTTGAGTGGTGAGCAGACACTGGCGTGAGGAAAGAGAAGGCAGGACCTTGAGTGAAGCAAATGCCCTCATCCATCATCCCAATATAGAGCTTTCAGTGGAGCCGTGGTCTGCAGCAGGCAAACAGCCAGGAACAGCAGATAGAGGGAGAGGACGGGCCGAGCCTATTTGTTTTCTCACCTTTTTTGTTTATTTAAATGTGTTTTTGAAGTTGATTAAATCACTACAACTTTTGCATTTTTTTCTAACTGGTAAACGCAGATCAGCAGAAAAAAATAAAACATGGCACATAATGGTATTTTTTGTATATTTGTACTCTTCTGTGTTATAAAAATCTCTGGTTTGAGCCTTTTCTGAACTTCTGCCTGTTTTTTTATTTATTTATTTATTGTTTTTATTTTACAGGTGGCGTACCTTAGACTGTGAGGACGGAGGAGAAAACCACCCTGTTCCAAACTGCTTGTTGCTCTTGAAAGCAACCTTTTCAGCCATCCAAATATTTTATAAGTTCCCAAGAACAGAAATTTGTGGAAGAACATAGTAATGTGGCTGCCATTTTTCATATATTTTTGTATACACTGCTTGTAAAATTGTATTTGTGCCCGTGCACATTTTTTCCCAACCTCAAGCCCCATCATACTTGTCTTGGCTTGCTTTGTATCCGTTTTGTTTGACACCATTACATTTAAGGTTTAATTTAACAGAGTATTTTTGAAATGAAGGGAAGGCAGATTTGGACCAGCTTTTTAGTAATAAATATTATTTATCACCACATTGTTTTTGAAATGGTAAATGGTCTGTACTTTGTACTTAAGCATTTTACAATGCAATCTGTGCCCTTATTTACTCTTCCACACACTCACGCATACAGGACTCCATTTCTATTGAGATAATCTGAATAAATCATTCTATAGAGACTAATCAGAGCTATAGATCACATTCATACACTGACGGGGCACTTCAAAAGCATTGAGGGGTGTCCTACCCAGGGACTTTTCCCCACATGTGACCATATACTGTAGGAATCGAACCTCCAACTCTTTCCTTGTAAGACGACTGCTCTAACCACTGATCACAGCTGCCCAAAGCAATTACCGGTATGTGAGCCGCAGCAGACCTGGACATGTCTCATGTCAGGAGAGCTCCTGTGCAGGTGTCTAAATACAGCTCTGGAGACGGGTTTGAGACACTTGAAACAAATTCATCCATGTATTATCTTAATCCTCTTCCTTTCTGGATTGTGGGGGGGTCACTGGTGCCCATATCAGCTATCACTGTGCGAAAGGCAGGGGACACACTGGACAGTTCTACAGCCCATCACAGTGACACATGGAGACAAATGACAAACAACCATTAACTCTCTCTCTCACACCTAGAGACAATTTAGAGTCACCAATCAGTCTAACATGCATGTTTTTGGTCTGTGGGAGGAAACCTCCATCCAGAAATGTCCATGGCAACGTTTCAACATTGCTCGACCCAGCAACCTTTTTTGCTGAGTGGTGACAGCTCTGTGTCATCCTGCTGCCACTCACAAGTCAAAATGTCAAGTACTTTAAGCAAAGAGACTGAGAGTCTCTGCCACTCACTTGAGGAAATTCACTCCTCTGAACCTTTCAAGACATTCTGGAGACTCCTCCTTGAAAACGTTGTCCGGTGAAATACAACCTTTTAGTTCAAACCCTCATTGAGTTGCCAGCATGATTGTTGATCTGTCTTGTTTCTATGCAAAACGAGATGCATTTAATTTTAAAACTGTTTTATGATGCTTAGTTCAGTAAATCATGATGAGGCCACTTGTTTACCAGCAAAACTAGCCGTAGAGTCCAACCAGCCCCGTGAAGTAAATGGTGTGTAAGAGCTCTACTTCATGCTCTGTGAACACAACATCCAGTCTGAACAGCCTATCTTTGAAAAGCAGCGCAGCATAATATCTGCCTGCATGTCTATTTTTACAAGCTCCTGGTAGGAATGAGGGGAAAACATCTCGTTCTGACAGCATGCCTGGATCTGCTGAATGCTGATGCAGCAAGTGACAATTACTTTTAAAAATACAAAGAGGTATTGCACCCACTGACGCGGTGAAGCAAGAGTGAATTGGCTAATTAAATGCATCTAACGCCGAACCGTCAGGGGTTTCTCATTTCCTCTCGGCCCTCTCTCCACAAGTGCAAATGAAGTAGGCTCTAAATAACCCATTTGTTTCAAGCCTGCTGAGCAGAAGGAGTGACGCCACATTTACTGGCTGCTGCAGCTGTTTTGAACACTCTGACAGTCACCCTGAGGGCACGAGGAGTTGCAGGCTCACTTTGTCTTTTTCCTTTTTATGATGGGCACTAGAAGTGTCAAAAGTTTTTGCCCACCACCGTCTGCTGACATGGTGCGACTCATTAGCTTTTTCACACACTGCTCTCGTGAAAAATATCAGCCTGAGTAAAGGTCTACTACATTTTCTGCCTAACTAATTACTTGTCCATGGTTGGAGGACAGTTTTTGCTTGCCCTTCCTTCTTTTCTACTGTGTATAAATCTAATGTGTTAAAGCAGCAGAATGGTAATAAACCTCTACTTTGTTGTGTTCCAATTTCATTTCTAATTGTATCCCCAAAAAATCTTGAATAAGACTGTTTTCAAACGTGACAATACCAAGTTTGAAAACCGAAGTTCATATATTAATGAATACAGGTTCACCACTTCATATTCAATGGCTCTTAATAAAGTGAATTTGCAAGTAACTTGCTGTTTGGCAGCACTTCATTTATCCAGTTAGCAATGGCAAGCTAGCATGCTAAAGCTAGTTGAACACAACTTTCAGTTTGCTACAGTCTGATTCAGGGGTTCCCAACCCTGGTCCTTGAGGAACACCATCCTGCATGTGTTTGTTGTTTCTCTGCTCTAACACACCTGATTTTAATTAATGGGTGATTAACGGGCTTCTGCAGAACATGAAGTAATTAAATCACTGAATCAGGTGTGTTGGAGCAGGTAAACAACTAAAACATGCAGGATGGTGTTCCTCAAGGACCAGGGTTGGGAACCCACTGGTTTAAAATGTTTTGGTGAAAGTGTTTTGAAGAATTCACATTTTAATTGTTGTAGATATCTCCTTGAACTGCCTCAGTTTGGAAAATAGCTTTATTCTGAGATGATCTATGAGCTAACAGCTAGCATGAGTAGGGCAAAAACCAAAGTAGATTTGCTTGCATTTTAAAATGATTCCAGTCTCAAAAAGTTATTTAAAAAAAGGGAGATTAATGCTATCAGTGTTACATAATGCTTAAAGGTGAAGTCTGCAGTTTCTGTAGAACATCAGCACTTAGAAAAAATTTCAACAAGCAAAGCATTCTGATCCCTCCCCCTCAGAGCCATATATGGCTCTGCCCCCTTGTGGTCTGTTGAAATTCAAATTCAAGCTCTGTTTTTATTGGCTGATTCAAATTCAAGCTCTGTTTTTATTGGCTGGTTACAAACTTTGTTTTTATTGGCTGGAAAATGGCGGGTCACTTTTTCTTTTTAGAAATGCTTATTTACCACCTGGAGAAGCAAGGGGACAATATTTTTTTTAGTTTTTTTCAGAGATTACCTCTCTAACATCAATCTAGTGACAGAGTGAAGAAATATGTTAAAAATATATTGTTAGAAAAGTTACATATAGCAGCTTTAAAGTAGCATTTTGTGTCATATGCATATTGTGCATGTGCATTTAGTCTTTTTTCAAATTTGTGTATTCTGCTTCTTTTTTTATCATTTCATGTCTTTTTTTCCTGTATACAGTAATAAAAAATAAATAATCGTGTCCTGACCTTTTTTTTCTCTTTCCTCGCTTTGCAAGAGGAGG